>JARLTB010000203.1:10397500-10655000 GCA_030141615.1 Unio pictorum
TTTCATTAATGAAAGACACTATCAGCATTTTTATTGTTCATTAGCTGTACGTTTTAAAAAAAAAGAATGCTATAACCAGTCCGTAACATGTTGTGTACCGTTCGATTTTCGTCATTTTAGCAATGTGTTCTACTGCTAAAATAACAATACAGATTTCTTATGCGAACTTTAGCTTTAATTTAGGGCAACAAACTACACAAATACTGTTCAATTATTAACTAGCAACACTCAAAACCAGTCGTAAATGTTTTGATAACAACAGTTATTCAGATAGGCTCATATTCAAATAAATGATATTCCACGTTAATCCTAGGACGTAGGAACGTCCTCTTTATTAGATTTGATTTTCGGCGGATGGGTGTTTTGGGGGATGATTTCATTCTTGACGTAAAAGAGCATTTCCTTTGGAGGACTGTTTCTCATACACAAAATATAATGCAACAAATGAATACTTTACCCGTCACAAATCTAGTAATTGAAACGAATAACTTATAGATACAGAATAGCGCATCACCTAGAGTGTGAAGCAACTGAGTTCTTTTCTAGATTTCTTCGGTGAATGCTAATTGCTGAGCATGCCCAGCACAGCATTTAGTTAACTGGGTCTCATTCATAGCGAAAGTAAAATTATAAGCGGAAAACAGAAGCGGTGATGGTAGATACAAGTTCTAGTTATTTACTGGTACAACATAAATAAAAAAACATAGACAAACATTTTCTTTCTCTTTTAATATGTGTAACTGATTAAAAATAACGAATTTATCAATGGAGATTATACAATTCTGTAATAAGAAATAAAATTATGTAATAAAAACGTCTAATAATAATAATAATGAGGACTTTGTATAGCGCCTAATCTTTAAAAGCTCTAAGCGCTTTACACCATCAATAATGATATGACTACACTACAGAACAACAAATGACAAAAACAATGAAATTGGAAAACATAAAAACATGCTGAAAACATATAAGATACTAAACATGTTTAGGTCGCTAAGTTTGTCCCTGAAGTCGAAACAGGTGAGTCTTGAGAGCACTCTTAAAAGGGACCACTGTGTCTTTGTGTCTAATTTCAATGGGCAATTCGTTCCACGTCGCCGGGCCCTGGTATGAAAACGAACGTTGTCCATATGACTTTGTTTTCACCTTGGGAACAATGAGCATACGATTATCAGAAGAAAGCGTAAGGATCTAGCTGGTGTATACACATGGGTGAGGCTGGATAGGTATGTTGGACTGGAGTCTGTCATTGAAATATAGCACAGAGAACAAATTTTGTGTTTGATTCTGTATCGAATTGATAGCCAGTTTAGTGTACAGAGCAGTGGTGAGGTGTGCTCTGATCAAGGTACCCTAAAGATGTCATAACATCAGACTTTGATGAATAAAAAGTTCAAACGAAGGACAATTGAGTTGATTGTACACTCACTTTTAAATGTAGCAATATTTTTGCTGCTGCTATTCCTGTAGAAACCTGCCGTTGCGAAATAGAAATGGCCAAAATGCGGTGATTTGGGCTTTGATTTGTAATATATATATATATATATATATATATATATATATATATATATATATATATATATATATATATATATATATATATATATATATATATATATATATATATATATATAATACTATTTTAGTTGTAATGTCTTTTTTAAATGATGAAAGATAAAAAGTCCATACGCTATTACCCCATATGTAAAGTTAAATATCATTTAAAAATACATTAAATCTTTTAATGATAAGCACGAATAGCAACGACGAAAATATCAAAAACTGCGTTGTATAGGTTACGGTTGACTCACCCCAGCAAGTATATTAAGTCTTGTTGATGTTATGGAAGTGACAAACGACAATATATATTTCAATCAAGATCCTATATAATCTGTTCGATAGATAATATCCAGACAGTGAATGTTTTATATTGCATTTTACAGATGTTTCTTTCCCGAATTAACAATATCAATTACCTTAAATGAAAATACGTGTCACTTATAGAAGCCGACATTAAAGTGTGCGGTAACACGAAATTAGAACCATGGATCGATAACGTTGTTTATGTCGAATTTATGTTTCTTCATACGCATAGATAATATCTAAAGTTTGTTTGTTTGGTTAGGATTTTTAACGTAGCTTTAACAATTTTTCAGTCATATCGGTACGATGTCTGCAGTTAGGCAGTTTTGCACTGAGACATCATGCCGCAGACATGTAGCATGATGTCTCACCCAGTCACATTATCCTGATACCAGGCCGACCAGTCCTAACACTAACTTCTTAATGCTGAGCGTCTAGCGAGGCAGCTGTTAGTACCATTTTTGTAAGTCTTTGGTATGACTCGGCCGGGGATCGAACCGACGACGACCAGGGCGGACGCTCTAACCACTAGGCCACCGGAGCGGTTAATATCTAAAGAATTTATGCAAGACATTTCCTTTTACAAGTTATCAATATAAATAACATTAGATGTTGAACAGTTGGTTTTACAATGCAGCTTAAATATGTCTTTGGTATTAACGGCCACTGAAATACTGAAGTAAGTATTATATATTAATGACAGAACAGTGGACCTATTATAATATGTTATTGAACCATACGTTTTAATCACTGAAAAACCTTAACTCGTTTAGTAACTAAATATTCCAAAATTGTTAATTCTGACGTCAGAACAAGCAACGACTCTTTAGTTATATTTTAATGCTTAATACATATATTTCACCTTTGCTTTCTATTATTATTTATGCTAATGTACATATTTTAAATTCTTCTATTCAACTTGATTTCATCAATGTTTACCATATGGGAGATGTATACACTTACAGGGTAATATAAACAATAGTTATGTATACCTTCTGTCATGATTTTTCCCTTTACCTTTGCTTCTCATGTGAGCTACCATATATAAGACTTTTCTGTCTTATACCAAGCAGCGCTAAAACTTCAACTAAAAATAATATGTTAAACAAATAACCTTCCAAACATACCAACAAGTCACTCTATGCAACAAATTAAATTCCTTTCTTGTAATAAATTCTGTGCATATTAAATTCATTTAAAAGTTTGATACATATTGATACTAGTTTATTTTACCAATCTCATTCTTTGTATTGAATATTAAAGTACAAATATTAGCATGTATTATAGAAGAAAAAAAATTGCCTATGACCAGCCACTGGACAGTTCATACCAGAAAATATAATCCCATAATCAAGTTTACTGAGTGAGTGTAAGCTTTGTGCACATATATAGTTCCGCCTACCTCCCTAAAAATACTGAAATTTAAATTAAATACTTAAGAAACTGTTTAAGTTCGCACAAACGAAACAGGACATGTTAGTGGATACACTTCTGAGAGTAGTTCAAATTAACAAAATACATTATTTACCATTGTTATCCATCAATCCCTGAAGCCAATCAGTCGATACAATATAGTTTAGCGTTTTGGGATCAGATGTAATATCGCTTACGATAGCAGAATTAAATCAAGCACATAAGTGACGGATTTTGCTTGCCAGCAACGAAACGGCATTTTGCCACATAATGAAATGGCAAGTTGATAGATACAGGAACTAACTAGATGTAAAATACTGCCATGAAAATAAAAGAACTGGCCACATATAAAACCGTATCGTCTGTGGAAAAGTCTCTCCCGATTTAATATATTTTTCATTTTCTTCAGACTGCATAGCTAAAATATATGAAAGCATAAAAGAAAGAATGTGCTATAATTACAAAACAGCATTCGTGTTTTGTCCCGAGTTCGGGAAAAGAATATTTGTTTTGACTTGGCAATCGAGCATTTCTTTGCCTGATGACTTCTTAATGTCACAAAACCATATCAAACTCGTTCGGATCAATAACCACGTATTAACTTTGGCGTATGCATGGCTGATCTGCAGTTTATCACATTTCTTCCATATCGCACAAAAAAACTTGAACCGTTTGTTTCTTAACAGCCCGATATTGGCTACACATAATGAAAATATTAATTTTGAATCTTGTCATTCTAAAAAATTAAAAGCATTGAAAGCGTAGAAAATAGGGTACTCAATAAATACAGAAACATTCGTATTGTGCTCCAATCAGGGTAAATAACTTGTTTGCTACGGCCTATGAATGCTTTTTGGTCTGAAAGCTTCATTATTTTGTCATATCCCTCCATCAAATTTTCGCCGACTCAGAACAAAACACGACTTTTGTTCTGTGTACTGATATTTTATCTCGTCAGTAAAAGATTTTATTATAACTGTTGCTACAAAAACTCTTTAAAAAAATTATATTGTGTCTTTCTTTAAGTCCTTCCACTTAAAAACAAAATCATATATTTAGAAAACTTTGCAATTTATTTTGTTTGTTCTTAAAATGGTATCATTTAAAAAAAGATATGTTGAAGTAAAAATATAGACGTAGACAATGATAAGGTTGATTTAAACCAGTCATCACCAAGTAATCAAAATAACAGAAAAACATGTTGAGCCTTCATATGTAACGTTACAATATATCATATGCAAGGTTTAAAACAGTGACGGAAAGATACTACAAGTAACTATACAGTCCTTAAAATTGTTAATATTATTTGTTGCAATAACGTAAATAAAAAACAAAGAAACAACAACCAATTATTAGAACAAATTGTTTATTCCATATAAATTCCTTTTAAAGCACTTAATGGTTTCTGTCCACTGCATTTAGAGTATCAGATCTTTTATAAAACTATTAACTATTGTGAATAATCGTACCAAATAACATAACAGAAAGCGTCACATCATACATACCAATGCCTTTCTTAATAATTTGTTTTCTTGTTAAACAGTGGAATGTGTTTAATTTACTGCCAGTAGATTTAAATGCCACCAACGGTAAAAGCAAAGAGTGAACGCACATTAGGATTGGCGTGCCATGATCAGCTGAAACATATTTTTTGTTGTACTAACGCAATTGGGTTCAGCTTAAGGTTCTAACGACTTATTATCGCCTTTCCCATACAAATAATACAAAATAACACAAAACGTTTACCTTTACCAATAAACAATAATAGACCTAATAATGAATTTTGTTGTACTCCTGCAATTATTTTCTTAAAATTAGATAATTAATATTTAATAAGTAGAGAACTATTTGTTCCATGTTCGCTAATTTTAAAATCAAGTCCTCTAGGGAAGTTGCTCTGTTGAAATGTATTTGATTGGTCCGTCAACACCATGTAGCTACTTTCATTTATTTCTCTTGCTAGACACAGGCAAGCTTTTATCAATAGTTACGTCATAAAAGTTTTAGTAAGAAGTCAGGATGAAGCTCAGGAAAAGTTTTTTGCTTGTTTAAAATTATAAATATATTTATACAGAATCCTTTCAAACAATTTTCCGATGCTACTTTTGAGTTTTAAAAAGTTTTTGTTGTTGCTGTTGGAAACCAACTTTTATTACCCTTCTTAAAGACTGATACAGTGTTGAAAAATCACAATGGACTGGTTTCAATATCTTATGACAAATAGCGTCTGGACCGCTCTTCGTACTGACATTAACACTTTTTATAGCATGCAAGATGTCCTGTAGCCTAACCTAATTAATAAATATTTTATTACATACCGAACGTGTGATGTCTGGATGAGTCTGGTGTTTTGAACATCGATCTTTACTAACATTTACACCTTTTACAGCATCCAGGACATCCTGTTCAGTAGCCTAAATAATTGATGGTTCATTACAAGCCGTAAGTGTGAGTTCTGGAAGGTTCTGTCTTCTTTTATTATCGATCCTCGACATTGTCACTATTCAGTTTTTATCAATGTTTTCATATGTCTTTAAATCAATTCACGAGGATCAGAAGATTGTTGAGAGGGTTGTTGATTCCGTGATGAAATAGCTTGGCATTCTCAAAATCTTTTTTAATAGCGAATTTGAAGTTTACATCAAAGTTATAATTAAATCATTCTGTAGCCTCCTTTGTCATATTAATATCTTTATTTCTTTGTTTTTGCTAGTCACTCCTTTCTGAAGAACCTTTGAGTCTCAGATTCGGTCAATGTGGATATGTGAGAAAGCTTGCCAGTAGCTTCTCTCTCGTGGGTCGGTGGTTCTTTCCGGGGATTTTCCACGGGTTCCTCCCTCCACCATTAATACTGGCCGCCATATATAGTCTATCGTGTGCTGAAAAATGACGTTAAATGCTACAACAACACCATTTACTCATCGTCTTGACAGCGAATCAAACCATATTTTCTAGTCTAATACTGTCACAACCATTTTATTTGGAATGCATGCAGTCTTTTACGAACGTTAGGAATGTGGCATTCAAAACTATTAACACAATCGTCAGTATCAAAGCAGTAAGGAAACAACACATTCCAGTGAACGTTATTGATCTGATCATTGAGTTCATTAAAGTCTGCATTCTTATAAATCTAAACGTTTTGTTCATTACATGGATTAAATTTTACTGTAAAATCAATAATAAAAAGTCATGAAGACGTACTCTAAAATCGGCGGCGGCATTTGTATCCGCTTCGATGAGTGCGGAGTCCAACAACGTTGAGTCGTTTGTCACGAAAGTAAAAATTATGAGTAATTAGGGTCTGGAATAAAACCAATTTTTGAGAGAAAGCTGCATCAGCTCCTCAGAGATCGACACAGCTGCAGACCACGTGTTTAATTTATAATAGAAAACCACTTATCAATTTTTGTATCATGTTGATACACGCATACAAACATACATATATTGACATAATTTGACAGGCAAACACAAAATGGACATTATAAAGGACAGACGGAAACATGAAGGAAAATTACGTGACATATTTCTGATAATATTCGGATTGCAACGAACACTGAGTTGCCATTCTTACAGAAAACCTGTACAATTGGTAGTTTGCCACTTTGCGCCAGGCATGTTGTTATTTTGTATCCAAGGTTATGTCCAACATTGTATTTAATCGTGTCATCAGCCATCCAGAAGGCTTCAATACATTTCGATGTTCTATTTTCCAAAAAGAATATTGGCCGAGTCTCGTTTTGGTCTGTCTGGTTAGGACATTAATTATGCAAATGCCAATTTTTGTTTTGGTCTATCTAGTGAGGACTTCAGCTATGTAAATGACAACTTTTGTTTTGTTTTACCTAGTGAGGACCTCAATTAAGTAAATGCCAATTATTTTTTTTTAGTCTTTCTAGTGAGGACTTCAGTTATGTAAATGACAACTATTTATTTTGTTTTGCCTGGTGAGGACTTCCATTATGTAAATGCCAATTTTGTTTCGGTCTATCTAGAGAGGTGAGATCTGAGCGCGGTCTTCAAGAATTCTGTAAATGCGAAGTCTTTGATTTGGTGTGTCTGGTGAGATCTTAGCAGGTCTTCATTTATTTTGTAAATGTCAAGTCTTTTTTTGTGAGTGTGTCTGGTGAGATATTAGCGTGGTCTTCGTTTATTCTCTAAATGCCAAGTCTTGTGTTGGTGTGTCTGGCGAGATCTTAGCGCGGTCTTCATTTATTCTGTAAATGCCAAGTATTTTTATTTTGATGTGTCTGGTGAGATCTTAGCGCGGTCTTCATTTATTCTGTAAATTCCAAGTATTTTTATTTTGATGTGTCTGGTGAGATCTTAGCGCGGTCTTCATTTATTCTGTAAATACCACGTTTTGGTGTGTCTGGTGAGATCTTAGCGCGGTCTTCATTTATTCTGTAAATGCCAAGTATTTTTATTTTGGTGTGTCTGGTGAGATCTTAGCGCGGTCTTCATTTATTCTGTAAATGCCATGACTTATTTTTGTGATTTTGGTGAGATCTTAGCGCGGTCTTCATTTATTCTGTAAATACCACGTCTTGTTTTGGTGTGTCTGGTGAGATCTTAGCGCGGTCTTCATTTAGTCTGTAAGTGCCAAGTCTTGTTTTGGTCTGGTGAGGTCTTCAGCTCTGTAAATGCAAGATCATTTCCTTATATATTATTGTTTCGGGAAAGCACCTTTTGAAGGAATTGAATTTATTTTTACGATTAATGACAAAGTTTTCATTTCTTCTCTGTCTCCCTAAGTGGATAGCACTATTCAAAATCATCTATACATGTCATCTTTATTCCGTTTAAAATTATTAAGGCCGATGGAAGATCTATCACCATAGGTCATCATAACAAGCATGCAGAGTTCCCGCAATTGATCATATGGTTATTGTATTAATATATCCTTAAATTCAAGTACCAAGCCTATTCCTGGATACAATATCGCTTTTCATCAATAACTATCTGTTTTCGATAAATGAATGTTTTATGCGTCATTTTGAAGAAGAGCGAGTTATTTGGTGTTCGCTTCATACATTTATATCACAACACCTTTTGATAGTTCAACAGTTACTTAATGCAGATTTAATGTCAAGTGAAACAAGAGGGTACATGACATCTAATAAAAGCGGAACAATAGACGGCAAAGTTGTAGTTGTTTTCAACAACTTCAAACATGGTGCATGTACGTTTTTTAAAGTTTTGCACTTTAAGTTGTTGATGACGGTGGTGACCGGGATAAGTTAATTACTACACTTAATTAGTTCAGGTCCAGAATTATTGTAGCATGGCCCCTTTAAAGTGCTATACCAGTGCAGATAACGTAAATCAAATTCAGTATTATTTGAATAGAAAACAAAGTCTGGAAGCGATATAAACAAACCAGATTGAAAAATTCTCCATAATAAGTGAGAAATACGCTCAGGTGTGTTTTCGAAAATATTACACATCGGACCGATTTTATCGCTCGGTAATTTCCGGAGTTTATATATCGTCTGACGTCACATTATGAACACACGTCTTACTTCCGTTGCTATCGAAATTTAAACAAAGCACGTTTTCTGTTCAATATTAGTTATTTTATCATCCCAATCATGCCAAAAGCACATCGTGGAGGTACAAGCAAGGGCAGCGGGGTCAGGTGTGTTGCAGCAAATTGTGGGAATACAAATGCTGATGGGTTTTCCATGCATTCCTTCCCGAAGGACCAATCACTTCGTCGTAGGTGGACCGACTTTGTAAAAATCAAAAGAGCAAACTGGGATAGTCCGACTGAGTTTTCTGCTTCTTTCATTTCACACACGAATGCTTCCCTTTTACAGATAGATTTGAGGTTGAGCATATGTGTAGGGCACCAAAGAAAGTCAAAGTCAATGATGATGATGTCTCGTCTATCCACTGTGTGGAGGAAACTGACAACCAAACCAAGGTAAACAAAGGTATCATAACCTTAAACACCAAGGCATCAGCTGTGTAGACTTCAAATGTTGTCACCATCAGAAGTTACTTGTCAAGTGTCACCGCCAAAGAAAATAAGAAGGGACTATTAAAAGAGAGAAGCAATGGTGAGTTTTTAATGACAAGTACCATATTATTATATCTATGATATTCAACAAAACAGTCACCACATCATTTCCATGCGAACCCTAAATCAGTCACCACATCATTTCCATGTGTTACATTATTATCACCACATCATTTCCATGTGTTACAAAAATAACTCGCTCTTATTCGAAATTATCTTTGTAATGGAAACACAATATTTAAACTCCCTGTAGAGCGTTTTCATAATTTCCAAAATAATGCAGTAAACATCCAATCAATCAAGAACTGAGATATAAACATTTGATAAATATAATATAAACATTTTATAAATATTGTCACAATTTTCATGATGCCTTGAATTTTGACCATTTGACTAGAGAAATCTTTCTGCTGGTTGATTTAGAAGGCCTACATATATATTATTTCATTGTCAGACTAATGTGTGCATCAGATTAAATATAGATATTTACAAACATGATGAGGTTTATTCTCATCCCCAATTAATAAAATTCTACAAAACAAAATGGAATGTCGGTGGTTCTTCCCAGGGTTTTCCAGGGTTCTTCCTCCAACAGTTATACTGGCTGCCATGTATCGCCTATATTGTGCTGAAAATGGCGTTAAACACTAGAACAACAACAACAACCAAATGGAGTAGAAATTTTACAATATTGTATACCTCAAAATTATTTTTGTAATGGAAATACAATATTTAAACTCCCGATGTAGATGACAGTACATTTTTTTATTAAAAAAACACACGATATTTGGTATGCAAAAGCGCATTGGGGTATTATGGAGTACATGTCATATAGGTATGTGACTCACTAACTTTATTGGTCTAGTAATTTATTGAATTTATATATATTTTTGTTACTGCACATTTTAATTTTCATGTAAGATAGCATAAAATCAAGCTAAGATGAATATATTTTATAACTTATAGGATCTAACGTATTTGAAAGCTTGAAGAGATTGTGACCAGCAGGCAAATGAGAAAAGTTGTGCCAATGCTGTCATCTGGACAACAAACTTCAGCACTAGAGGGATACCACTCTGTAATCAATCATTTTGCACCGAAGATAATTGGTTTCTCTTATCATGGAGTGCTTTCAAGGTAAATCTTATATTATTTCACACACAAAAAAAACTGTTGCAGGTTTCGAAGTGTTTTATATATGTCAGGAAAATCCTAGTTGACTCAACATATATATAGCAAGAATATGCATTAGTAATTAATAAACAGAAAGGAATATAGCACTTAGAGATATAAATACTGTTGTACCAAGTGTAAGTACCTATATTATTTTTTTTATATATTAAATTCAACAGTAAAGGCACCAATATTATTTTTTTTATATTAAATTCAACAGTAAAGGCAAAATATTTGTTAAAGTTGACACTCCTTTAATTTCAAAGATCAAGATTTTGCCCAGTGGAATAATAATAAAAATATGGAAACAATTGTGAAGACAAATACTTTTAATTCATGTATTAACTTCAACACAAAGTTGCAGTTTTCGGTTTGTACAATGCAATGCATATGACATTTTCTTTAATTTACATATTATGTTAAAATCTGATGAAAACAGCATTCAGAAATGGACAGGTAAATGATGAAGGAGTCAAACTTTGGGTAGAGGTACCACCACCTATGTATAGTCTTATGAGAAGCCTGATAAGGATATTGCTACTCAAAATCTTCTTAGAAGGTTTAATAGCTGTCAACCTCATGAAAGCATGTTTAGTTCATGAGTATATATATATATATATATATATATATATATATATATATATATATATATAACCATTTTATTTTCTGACACAAAAACTGAAATAAAACAATATTTGAACATGTGTATGTGGTTGTTTCTTTAGGGCATGACTTATCAGTATCACTGTGGTATAAAGGTTAGACAGTGTAGGCCTCAAAAAGAGGGGTTCAGTCAATGAAGGTGGCATAAAATGACTGGAAAGAGTGGTTTATTTATTTTCTGTATTAATAATTCCAATACTATGCTGTCATGCATAGATCATGAAGGAAAAAGAACATGAACAATTACTCAGACAATTTGCTTACTCATTTCCTTGGTCTGGACGTTCTCCAAATTGTTGTCTATACTGGTAATATACAACTATTAAAGCATGGATGTCTAGGCAAACTGGATTGAACAATGGATCGTGTGTTATACATTGTATCCCTGGTATTCATTGCAGACACGTTTGACCTTCTCTATCTCTATGTCACAACTATATACACATTCCCTTGCTGTGGGCATTACCAAACAATGTCCACAATTACACCTATAAAAAGTTTTCTTTAATGCATTGTGCTGTGCCTATTCCTATATTTATGAACACATCAACATCACAGTACAATGAGGCAAACTGACTAATGTCAGGAACAGGTAAAACATTTAGTACAGCCCTGTAAAATTAAATTAGAGATGAAAGAAAATAGAAGTTGCAGGTAGATGACTACCACATAAAAAAGGGTTTATTTCATAGTTTATAACATACACTATTTGCATACATAAAATAAATTAGAAATTTTAACTTATAATACAGTGTACAAAATTCAATTTTGCTATCACGTATCAGTAAATATCATGCCTATTTCAACAGTTGTGCAAAAAAGGACGTCCTCTCCTAGGTATCTTAAGTATTTCTAAATCATAAATTTTTTTCACAGATTTTCGAAGCTTACAACTGTTATCCAATGTACCTTTTACTTATCAACGTATAAATACGTCTCTACCCATGAAATGCAATACACTTTTACATCCTTTATTACAGGTGAGACATATTCAGAAAACAATTTCCATGAACTGTCCATCAATATATCTTTCTTCTTCGTAATCTTCATCTGCAGCTTCGGATTCGTCGGTATTGGAAACAAAGGGTTCAAACTGGTTCGGATTATTTTGGGTGCCGGCAGCCGCTTGTACACCATTATCATACTATTCTGAGCTTATTATATCACCATCTTCAAATGGCTAAGATTCGCAGGACAGTGACAATTTACTTCCTTCAAAATTGCAACTTTCGTGTTGAGTTTCTGAAGACTTTTTCATAATGTGACGATACCGACTCAGCCATTGTTTACAACAAGTGTTCATAATGTGACGTCACGATTTGTTTTCCCTAAATACCGGAAGTGATCGGCAGTTGTATTCGGTTATTATCGTAAACAGGTGCAAGTGCAATATTAGATCGGCTCCCATGCAGTTATTACTTAAAATGTTTCAATCGGATTTTTTACATTCGTATTTTTAATATATATTCTCATTAACCAAGAAATAAACTGAATAAGTGTGGATACACTGTTATGGCACTTTAAGAAACCATTGTACGTGAGCTAATTAACCCAGCTTTTATTTTACAATTTATAGTTATACGTGATCTTGGATCAATAAACAATTTTGTTTGCGATTTCAGTCTGTTTGTGTTAGATAAAGTGCTATATGAAAGAATAATTGTGATGTAAAAGGTAACGGGATCTAGACATATCTACAAGGCATCCATATTCACATAAATGTGTGGAAACTATTACATTCATTGATAAAAGAATAAAAGATCCAGGTTGCCAATGATGCCAGATATTATTCCGGTTGTGGTGATGTAAATGATTTTCACTAGGTATATTTGTGTGCTCTTTAATCTTTCAAACCTAATATAAAATAATGTAGCTGAAGGTTATTACCATTATTTCCGTGGTTACACGTGACTTTGATTAATGCCTAGTGTCAACTAAATTTTTCCGGCGTGAATGATGGGAATACGCTGATAAAAAACGCAAAGACAGGCCAACATTCGGGTGACTAGGTTAGATCGTATTTCATATCGTCGCAAGCTACAAGCGAAAAACACAACGTAACCAACTGTTTCTAGCGTAAGTAACGGTTTATCGAAAAGTTCACCTTTCATGGTGTTTGAATGAACCAATCGAAGCTTACATTTATTTATAACACCATCACTTATATATCAATAAAAGGGCACTCTCATTCATGTGTAAGAACACGTTTTAGTTTGTTGTCGATGAAGTAAATAAATATTTATTCAGTAAAAGAAATCCTGTGGTCGTAGGCAGCTTGAGGATGACGAAAGAGCGTATCTGATTTTTGCAGGTGGATTGTGAAGATTTATCGAGTTGCCAGCTGTATAACGGTGGTCGATATTCGCTGGGAATAGTTACCGGACTCACTCGTACATGTTATTTAACATTACAGAAATATACTAGTTGAAGCATTTGAAATCATGTGTTTGAAACAGGGCTATTTGTAGGTATTATGATGTCAATTTTGATATTCAAAATCAATACAAGATATTCAAAATCAATACAAGATATTCAAAATCAATACAAGATATTCAAAATCAATACAAGATATTCAAAATCAATACAAATCCTTGAAAACTGTCAAACTAAGCCACTATTTCAAGACAAAGTAGCTAAATTTGATGTCCGCATATTTACGCTCCAACCAACAACAAATTTCCTACAATTGTATTTGGTTCATTCACATTTGATCTCAGTGCAAACAATTTTCCACAATGTTCATCGGCGTGAAACACATTTGCATGTTTGAAGCTTATAATATCAAAGAGACTGCTGCTGTCAAAGTACAAAACGAAAGAAAACTGAAAACCATTATGTAATTAGGCATGATTATTGCAGCAAATTATTTTGTTTTTAAAATCTACGTACAGCTACTGTAATGTTATGAAGCTTTCCCAAATTATCCATTCTCTAGCCCTGCATTCACTGCATAGCACCCATATATTTTCGTTCGAAGAAGGATATTGCGACCATTCTGGTACATACGGTGCCCAGTTTAATACATTTTACTGAATAAGGAACGTGAGATAGTGTTTTAATTTCAGCATATTCCAATAGGATAAAACTGTCAAACTATTATCATAAACATTGTTGAAAATATTATATCTGACAATAGAAATGTTAAGGTAATTAACGTAATTGTAATATTATATCTGACAATATAAATGTTATGGGAAATCAATCCCAAGATACAAGTTTTATATGCAAATAGAAAGATTATTCGAAATGAATACCTGATTACTCGATTTTATCCATACGGATGATATGGGTTATATCGGTCATATTGGTCATTTTGGTAAATATCTCCGATGTTTAGAATGAAACTCTTCGCTCGTCCGTTATAACATGTCCCCAAAGTCTGCAAACAAATCTGCAAAAGACAGTAAATATCGCTATTCTAAGAGCTATTGAATACAAATTTACAAATTACGAGGGGAGCTAATTCCAAGTAATGCATTCAGAAAGAGCAGGAAATTCAGTGCAAATTATTTCATATATATTTGTTTTGTATGTTTTCTATGGGGTCAATAGACTAAACACTTAAACTGCTTAGAATGTGCACAGAACTGTTGCAGTGATGCTGATCGTACATCGACGTTGTTAAAATATCCTTAGGAAGCATAGGCGATGCAATGATATTTTTTACTTTTAATGTTCTTGACCTGTCTGGCATCTTTATAAATAATCGACCTAACAAGACGTTTATGGTCTAGAGGTAGCGGGATTGCTACTTTAAACTGTACTAAAAACACAACGGTTTACTTTACAAATGCAATTCGTCTGCTATTTTTCAGTTTTTAGATATTTCTACCTGTCTCTAATAATAGTTAGAAAATTGTCCAAACATCTATATAAACAAGTGAAAAAAAATGCCCACACAGGTTGGACATGGTTCTAAAAGCATTAATGCCATCACTGATCAATAGCCAATGTAATTTCGAAAATTATTAAAATAAATCCAAGCAGTCGAGAACTAAGTTGATGTCGCATCTAAAAAGTTCTATATTAAATAAATACAATAGATACTATTACTTTTGTTTAAACACAAGTAAGGTCCCGATATTTTAAATTAAAGTTTAAAAAATAAAGGCATGTTACTTATTAATAAAGAAGTCTGATTTCGATGTGACTGCTGCTACATCTAATATTACCTATAGCCAAGCTGCTCATACAAGCGCAAATACACGTCTTCTTTGTTGTCATCAGTTCCAACCTTTGTAAATTTTTCTAGGATAAACATCTGCATGGAACTATATGGTATAAGATAATCAACTTTGCAAACCTATAAGACAATATAACGTTGATGTCAACCACACCTTGGATTATTCTATTCAAGTCACATATCCATTACTTATAGATTCGGTACAGAAATTTATCATTAAATGCGGGTGCGTTATTATCAGGTTCAAACTGAACACGTGTGACTAAAACCATGCATATTAAACTAATTCACATATATCCAGTTTACTTACGAGTTTACACTATCGTGATTATTAGATTCCCACACCAACTCTTTAGAAATGCACGAAATTAGTCACCAACCATAAAATTGGCTAATGTTTTTACAAATGTTATTTCGAGCCACGTTGTCCTGCATGGTAACAAGGCTGTGTATTACCAACAAACAAAATAGACGTGTTCCTTAAAGATAAAATCTGAACCTGACGTCAACGTCACTGTTGCCTTCAACGACGTAATAGAATACAACAGATAGATGAAGAGCGAAATCGTTTTCATTTTTGCTATTTTAGAGACGACAAACAGCTGTTATAATACAGATAAACTTCTACAAATTGGCCACCCTCTAATAGGTTTCCTCTGTAGATTGCATATTATCTTTAATACTATTCAAACCTTACTATACCGGACACAACAAATATTTACTCCCAAAGGTGTACGGTTTAGCAACGTTTAATCCGTACTCAATGCAGGGTACTGTTTCAATTTGAAACTGTTACGTGTCGGAAGAGCACAGAGTTGTCATATTGTTATCATAATCAGTGTTTTGAAGGCATGCGAATATGCTAACGTGATTAAAAATTGAATGAAAATATTTCTTATTGGGCAAGCGAAACATTAACAAATAAGACGTGAAATACACTCCTTATTAGTAAAGTTAGTGAGGTCAATTGTATTTTTAAGCGCATCGGTCCTTCAAACTTGGTTCTGCAGAGTTTAACGAAATTTATATTCAAAGCTGATCTACACTTTAAACGAGGAAATCTTTTGCAGAGATAGAAAATTAAATTTGCATGTCTATAATTTGCACCAATGCATTATCGAAACCCAATTACCTCCAAGCGTTAGTGCCTGGGTTTTATGTAATAAGCATAGATTCAATTTCGACTGCACACGTAATTATATTACATCCAAGAAGCAACTTCACAACTGAAAATGTATCCAGATACGCCCACCAATGTGCGAAGAGAAAGAGAATTGTGTCTTGAACTCAGCTCACATCTAGTGTTGTAAATGCATCGCATAAAAGAGGGCACGTTTAGAACGGATTTAATGCACACTAAAAAGAAATGCATGTTAGATTGTTTCAAATTGTCAATTACACGTATTTTGTAGCAAACCCCGTTACATTTGTTTACATAGAAATGATGACGTAAGTTTGACTTTAACTTACTTTTATCGACGGGTACAATTGTAATAAGTTCCGATGAACATAATCAGATATTTTCAAAAAGTAAACACGGTACCAGTCTATTACAAATCCAAAAATGTATTCTTCGCAATAAATTTTTTCAATAATATTTTGTCTTTATTTATTCACAACAATAAATATTTTATTTCATTTCGTAACAGGTTTTAATAATAATTAACAGTCATGATATTTTGCCGACGAAGGCTTGTCGACAATTTTCTAATTTTTTTTAATATAAATTCCTCGGTTCTTTCATCAAACAAAATATTGATTACTATGCGTGCAGTTTTTGAGGATCAGCTATTAATCCTGTCTATTTCTACTTCTGATAAAGGTTCCCAAATTGATAGATTTATGATTAAGAAAGGTAATGTATGATCTACATCCGTAGACGTTTCCAGAAATTAGGTAAAACTAAGACCTGATTATTTTATATAATCCATATTAATACGAGTATAACTATAGAGACCCAGAAGCGCCATCGCATAATGTGCAGGAGATCATGGTCTTTAAAGCTTGTCAGCAGTAAACAATAGAACTAAAAATAATAGAACCTAATCCGCCGATATTTTATCCAACGACAAATCAGGATCTAGTTATTTTTCAGTTGTCAATTGACTTTGAAGCGGGTATGTATGGTACTACCTTTCAGATTTACGAGGTTTTGTTTGCAAAAAAAAAAACACACGACAAAACGACAGAGCAAAATATCAATTATCCAATGATTGCCGCTATGATTTAATTTCTAACAAAGAAAGAATTTATAGAAACATTGCGATTTTATTTTTCTCGGTCTATTATTATTATGATTATTATTATTATAATTATTGTTATTATTGCAATCCATCCTCCGTATCCACGAAACCTCAATTTGATTGCACTCTCTGTGTTTTAATGTTCTAGGGATCAACATACATACTTTAATACTTACGAGACCTAAAGTTTGCAAATTGTTCACAAGTCAAAAAATAATAATTAGCATGGGCACAGCAATTTCAGTAATCGTATGTTTGCAATCTTTTGCCATATCTCCTCCAACTTTTGTACTAATTTGAAGGTGCTTTAAAAACGGTAACTATTACCAGAGAGCAGTTAAATCAGATAATACTACTATTAATCAGCTAGAACCAGGAAATGTAGATTTCGAAAGAAGATCATCATATAATACACATATATACACAAATTACTATCACTTCTGATTAATCCAACACGAGCTCGCAATATTTTAAATTCATACGATTTCATCGTCTGGAACATAAATGCTTTCTGCGATAAGACTTTACTGATTTTCCTGAAACAGTGCAGAATATCTAGTTAATCTTGTTGATGTGCAGATCTAGTTAATCTTGCTGATGTACAGATCTAGTTAATCTTGCTGATGTGCAGATACTTTATAATGACGGACCTATGCCACCTGCAATATATAACAGCCACTAGAACTGGTGTAATAAATCTTCACCAACCAAATCTTAAAAATATGTTAGCATCATTGCCCTAATGATCAGCACCACAGGTCATGCACGAATGGTCCCCTTTTATAGCATATAATTGATGACCATCCCCACTGGTCACGGATGGTCTCCTTTAATAACATCGAAATCATTTCCAGTCAAAGATGGTCTCTTTGAATGCATAGAAATGATGAACATTTCTACTGGTCATGTATGGTCCCTTTTGATAGAATAGAAAAGACTATCAGCCCCAATGATCATGAATGGTCTCCTTTTATAGCATATAAATGATGATAATTTTTACTGATCATGAATGGTCTCTTATGATAGCATATAAATGATGATCTTCTCCACTGGTCATGGATGGTCCTTTTTGAGCGAAGAGAAATGAAGATCAGCCTCAATGGTCAAGAATGGTCTCCTTTGATGGAAATGTTGTAATACTTGCCTATATAATGGATGATCCTACGAAAGAGAAATTTTTCAAAACTATTTCTTTAAGACAGTCTTACCAGAGGCTAAACCTTATGTAGTTGTAAAAGGCCCAGATAATTTTCAAGCGCTTTACAGACGCATTGGATTTCAAACTATTGTCAGTCAGCGTATTTATTTTTATACCGTTTGAATCTTCAACCATTGAAACGAGCATAAAAATAAACATTAATTCTATGGTAATTGACTTAATTAGAAAATAGCTTATCTTATGCTTTGTTTGTTTGTTCTTACGTACCACACCTAACGTTGTCAGCAATGCTATCGTCATTGACCTACATCGGACCTTTTCCCTTTCTATCTTTTTGGTTTTGTTTGTTTGTTTGTTCTTACGACTAACAATATCAACAAACTCATAATATACAGACATGAAGACAATTCAAAAACAGTACGAAGGCGATACCTTAAGTTGTACTACTCTATGGCCTTAAGCAACGTAAAAAAGAATGTAAAGTCAACAATTTTACTAAAATTCAAAAAATATTTTTCCCCCCAGAAAACAAAGTGAAAATTTAAAAGGAACATACAGAATAGTGAATTAAATCTCAAACAGTATTAAAAATTCTGAAAATAAATCCTGACATGATGGAGAAGGCCACGGCATATTGTTTTCAGACAAAGCACCAAGCGATGCTTTGAAACACGTGGTAATTCACGACACATAGGCACAAAAGAAGTTGTTTTATATGCTCTTCCTTCACTGGGAATGCAATGTTTTGATATATTTGATATATTCTACTATAATAAAGAAGTGTATACAGTAATAATCGTGTACGTTTATTTCCTCTTTGTCATCCTTTGTCATTGTTTTCAAATCTACGTTGATTAACGCATATATTTATGCGCCAAACAAATATGAGAAATATCATTTCCCTACATACACCCAAATCTGTACATATATTTAAAGACAATCACATACTTCACCAACATTATTTATTGGGAAGTCGGGGTGGGAAAGCTGTTCCCTTGGAATATTTGTCTCAGAATATTTAGGGTATATCTATCGGTGATGAAATACAAGGAATTTGTGTATTATATTATTCTAGATGATTCATGATATTGTTAATTTATTATTTTTACAGTCTGCAGGCTTTAGCACTACTGTAACTAAATATTTTAATGAATCTCTATATTCAGATGAACAAATTTAACGCCAGTACACTGTTTTCTGTAAGAACGATATTAAGAATAATAACACGGAAAAGAAGACTGAGCCTTGTCCGAATGGCTATTTTTTTTTATAAACGGACATCACTGCGTGTGACGTATCAGAGGTAAAAGGTACAAGCGCCATGGAAATATGTCTTTTTGTTTGCTTTGTCATTCACGAGATTACTTTGTTATTTTGGGGATGGGTTGATTCGCTCACAGCATCAAACATACTAATGAAATAGAGCTTTTGTATTCTGGCTTTAGGTTGACCTTTGGAAATAAGTCTGAAATCTCGATTTCGGTAACAACAAAATAAAAAACTTATATCGTTTTAATTCCTCAAAGTCTTAGTTTGATTTGCTATATGTTTCTGAGGTACTTCACTAAATTCTCGCTTTCGAAAGCAAATAAAAAGATGTTCGCCCAGGACTAAATCAGTGGAAGATAAAAGCTCACTTATGTTGACTGAGAAACAATGTATAAGGTACACAACCGCGCAATTTTTCATGAAGAATATGTTTATTATTTCCCTTACATTACTTCTTTGTGATTGCTAAGTCATCGATTGCAGAACATAATAGCTGTTTTGATTTCCCAAGAAAAGGACGGTCAATAGCTATATTTGGAAAATTGCAAGTAAAACATGGAATGAGTTTCTTATTCAAGAAAATAGTGCACAAAAAGACAAATAATATTGGCTATTTTTAATATGTCTTGGGTTAAATCAACATTAAATATCACATGGGAGAATATTCTTGTAAGGTAGACAATCCTTTTAAACGTCATTGAGAAAAAGTCGAAATTGTTGTCTCCCCTACATCAGCACTAGTGTAAATCATTCGCCGATTAATTGGACATTTTGTACTGAATTTAATCCTCATATGTATATATTCATTTCTCTCATTTTTTCGGTGAAAGAAATACACGTTTTAGTGTTCAGATTTTCGGCTGAAACTATACATTGCTGGATGTGTCTGCCACTGCTTGTAGCTTGTTATACTTTGTAGTTCGAAGGACTTAAGTCTGTCGTGGGCATGAAACTTTCCCGAACATATATGATATATCAGAATGGACTAGGAAAACACAATTCCGCTAAATGGTTAGAGGAAAAGATAGAGATATGTAACCTACGCTAACGGTGGTGGCGCACGTTATACACAATCGAAAGCACAATCGATAACACTACTTTATCAGCTGCGTGGACTGAGTATCTGGCGTTATGTTTAGGAACATTCATTGTCTTTCTGTGCCTTATTCATTAGTAGTATTGGTTAGTTCTTTTGAAAAACTAAGTCGTTATTCTTCTTTAGAACTTTGGTGATCTACAGTCCTAATCTAAGAAATCCAATCTAGTATGGACATCTATTCAAATATAATGTGAAACAATTACAGCGGCGTGACAGGTGTTATTTACATGAACAAGACAGTGTGTTTTGTGGGTTTAAAAACAACATACAAAATATTTTTTAACATGCTTTTTACAATATGTGCCCCGATTCACTACTGTCATATGGTTACGATGCCTACCTTATGGCAGTTTATAGGGATCTATCGCATCGAAGCACCATGCCGCATATTTGGGGCATAATATCCCACCCAGTCACATTATCCTGACACCTGGATGGTTAGTCCTAACCTCTTAATGCTGAGCGCCAAGCGAGGCAACTATTATTACCATATTTTTATATAAGTGTTAGGTATGACTTGGTTGGGGTTCGAACCTGCGACAATCAAACTATATAGGCCACAGGAGCGGTCGAAACAAGAAGACTAACACCAAGTAGTAACATTCAGATATATACTCGAGTTATGGTTATAATACTTATAATAACATAATCGTAGTAACGCATAAAACTAAACGCAGCACCTAAATATTGATGCCAAATCTAACATGCAACCGTTATGGATGTTTTTGTAAATATCCTCAAGATCGCTTTTAGAGTACTGTATGTTGAAACCCGAATCTACTGTCGCATAATGCGACGACAGATCTCGGTCAGTGCAGTTTGTTAGGAGTAATCAGTAGAACAAACAACATAGACTCTGATATACATGTACATTATGGCAAGCCAGATCTAGGTCTGTGTTTTTTGCATTTAGACTCGACTTGTAGGCGGGTATTTACGAAAGTATATCTGGACACGTGCACCATCATGTAATAAGTATATCTTTGTAAATTGTTTATTATTTAGTCCGCTTTTTAAACGAATAATCTGGGATTCACGCAAAGCCTAACTATTTGCCTGTTTAAAAACGATTTAAAAATATCACTGCTTAAATATGGCTAGTGAATGTAGATATTGAAAATGTCGTCGATATTTTCAAAGATTAATATTTTTCTAAGGGTACTGTTGTGCCTGAAAATGTTGTAAATGTTATTGAATGACTTTGAACAATATATGCAGTCATTAGTCTAAGTACTAAAGTTTGTGATAAGGTTTAACAGTGGTAACGTAGAATGAATAATTTCGGATAAAATTGCTGAATACAAACTTTACAGGAGTTCTGTCAGTCACTGTTTAACCTGTATGCATTAATTTTTAATTTTGATAATTACTATGTCGCAGATACTTTCAGTAGATGGTTTGATAAACATTTTCATACTTTACGTAGAAGTAACAACTGAGAAAAAATATCCTAATTTTTAAAATATACCTTATTTAATATAATGCTGTCAAAGTAAGATTATTTTCAGTACATGATTTGAGAACCATTTTACACATCTATTTGACGTAGAAGTAACAAATGATAAAATTATCCAGGGTTTTAGAATAGGACGGCCTAGCATTTAACATACTCCTGTTAAAGTAATATTGGAGTAGTGGCGCATCATCCACTCAAGTAAACCCTGCAACTTGGGGTGTAGGGCAGGACCAGCGGGGCATTTAAATTTCTATGTTTTTTTTCTTAGGAGAGGGGTCAAAATTAAGATTATTCCAATGTATTTTAGTGTTAAATAGAAACTATATGGTGGAAACAAAAGTCTGCTTCACGAAAATGTAAAGGAAACTCATGTCCAAGAAAAGAACAGGTAACTAGTGTAAAATTTTGGCCTTAGTGCCATCCAGTTCTATGCCAGTCGAAAACTACCATTGAAAGAAACAAAAAATCTCCAATTTAATAAACAGGTCTTAACTTGGAGCTTTTATGTCTCGCAATTTTGAAGGGATTTGCTTTCGATAACAGTGAAACATTAAAGGATTTCTTAGAAAATCTTTGATGAGGTAACACGTCATCAGATTGCAATGAAATCACGTCGTGGTGCATGCGTTTATATTTATTCGATACTGAGAGTTGGTGAATTATTTTTTACCTGTGTAGACATAGTAAGGATGTATCCACCTTGATAATTCTTACAATTAATTTTTTGATAGTTTTAAAAGGAGGACAAATCACTGACCCGAAGAAGAACCCAGAACCAATTCTAATATAAATACCAATATTTATCACAGTATTGAAATCAGATGTATTAGAAATAACACTATTTACCCAGTATTGACAGTAGATTTAATAGAAATAACAATATTTATCACAGTATTGACAGTAACTCTAATAGTAATAACATTATTTAGCACAGTATTGACATTATCTTTAATAGTAATAACAATATTTATCACAGTATTGACAGTAACTCTAATAGTAATAACATCTTTAATAGTAATAATAATATTTATCACAGTATTGACAGTAACTCTAACAGTAATTATAATTCACTGTAGCATGTTACTTTTTTACTGCAATATGTTATAAAACAAAGTTATGGCTGTACTTCACTGTAGCTTGTGACGTTTTTCTCCAGTATCTTATAAAACAAAGTAGAGGCTATAATTCACTGTAGCTTGTGACTTTTTACTCCCAGTATTTTATTTAAACATACAGACTATAATTCACTGTAGCTTGTGACTTTTTACTCTAGTATCTTGTAAAACAAAGTAGAAACTTTAACCCACTGTAGCTTGTGACCTTTTACTTCGGTATCTTATAAAACAATGCACAGACTATAATTCACTGTAGCTTGTGACTTTGTACTCCCAGTATCATATTTAAACATATATGACTATAATTCACTGTAGCTTTTGACGTTTTACTCCTGTAATTTATAAAACAATGTGCAGACTATAATTCATTGTAGCATGTGACTTTTTACTGCAGTATCTTATAAAACAAAGTAATGGCAATAATTCACTATAGCTTGTGACTTTTTACTGCAGTATTTTATGAAACAAAGTAGAGACTTTAATTCACTCTAGCTTGTGCCAGTTTACTCCGTGGGCCAAAGATACATAAGTGGCTGAGGATTGTAACGTTAGGAACTATTATAGGCAAAGCAATCGCTTCCCAGTATAGAACCACTATGTATATATATATATATATATATATATATATATATTCAATAGGAAGTTGGCAGCAAAATAGTCATATCTTACTCTTTATAATGGTTGCGCATCATTATCATGAATGCTATTTGGGCATTGTATTTTCAAAGTATTTTTGTCATGACTCAACAGCGAAGTGGATTTAATTTAGCAACACCTTTAAATTCCTATTACTTTATCGTTCCATGTTTCTAACAATCTAAAAATATAGGATTTTTGAGCTTCAATTTCATTTTTGTTTGCCGATAACGGGATCCAAAAAACATTTGCTGGTATTTAACAACTTTTGAGTATGTTCTATTTTATGCCAGACTGCGAACTCGTCATTCCATCAAAGTCGGCAATTTGTTTTCTTGTTGAGCGAATGCAATGGGACAACTTTACAAGCAACCCACACATATGTAGACTGCAAAATCGGCAGCTAAAGAGCTCGTGTTACCGATGAAATACACTGAGAAACTAATGAATGGTGATTTGAATAATCTAATTTTTTAACATTAATCCATTGACTTTTTTGATGAGGTACGTTCCTGGCAATGATTGTTGCCTCAACGTACATATAAAGTAGGAGGGATGCACACACGCAGATCATGAAAATCACATCATTCAGGGAAACATTGTGACAATGCAGACATGGGAAATTCTTTTGGGGCTTTTTATTTCTAGCCATTAAAATATATTTAATATCCTTTCCTGATTTGAAGTAGCTCTGTGCTGTTCTAATAATAAGCTACTCCTTTCTAGAAATTACACTATAAAACGACATTTCTTGGGAAAATTCAATTATTTATTTTATTTCTATATTTTCTCGCAGATATAAATTTTGTCTGGTTAGGACATACTCCTAGCATGTGATGACTATTTAACTATATATTTACTTTTATTGTTATTGATTGATTGATTCACTAATCTCAATATCTCTGTACGAATGCATGCACGTATGCATTATCTATCTATCTATCTATCTATCTATCTATCTATCTATCTATCTATCTATCTATCTATCTATCTATCTATCTATCTATCTATCTATCTATTGGAAGATGATTGACTTTGAATAAATTAAAATAGTTCTACTTTAATGTTATCATTCACTAAAATCTGCAAATTATTGAATTCGTTTTTCTTCCACATAGAAATTGTCAGCTGTGATACAATGTCCATCCCTCAATATAATTTGACTTAAAATTTTATACCAATGTCAGAAGTAATGATCGGATGTTTTAGTTTCTCAAAATAATATGATTGCGAATCTTCGTGTTCTTACTCTAATGAAGGAAGGTGTGGGTTATTACAACTTGAATGAAAACAATAATTTCTTTCACATAGTAAAATGAGGGGTGGGGTGGGGGTAGGGTGGATGGGCATGGAAGATGCTGGGATAATCTAGCACTCGGAAATATTATCTCTCTAAGGGGTTCCTCCTCAATTTGGAAAATGATAACTTCCACTCGTGACCTATTTATACCAAGGGCTGGAGTTATTTTATTCCAACATACATGCATAACGTTCAGTGAACGAGCAGCAGAGAGGGTGAACAGATATTTTGCTGGAGCGTCATTTTTTGAAAAATATAGCTTTGTACGAAAATTAAAAATATAAGTGTAATAATGCCAAGCCGAAGCCTCTAACTGACCGAGAGTTTCTCTAATTGGTTTAGTTTATTTTGTTACTTTATAAGCTTCTAACTGACCGAGAGTTTCTCTAATTGGTTTATTTTTTTTTGTTACTTTATAAGCCTCTAACTGACCGAGAGTTTCTCTAATTGGTTTAGTTTATTTTGTTACTTTATAAGTCGTTAGTGTTTTTAAAAAAAGTTTCGTAAGTTCGTTCGAGTACAAAAATCCTTTGATACAATGTCCGTATCATTAACATGACTAATAATAAAATGACCGGTCTTGGAGAATCAGATCACACAATGATGAAGAAATACATCGATTATAAAGATCTCAAAATGATGAAGTCATTGATACCAATTAGTAGTGAATAAACTAATCGTAGATCTGATCGCGTTAGTCACGTCAATACGTTATTGAGTTTTCGTAGAATCATGAATAGAAACATTAATGAGTTGTTTGGAAATCCAGTGGTCGCTGATATTAAATCCATTGACATAAAAAATGACCACCGACAAGATAGTACATACTGTAGCATCAGGACAAGTATTATGGTCTCCGTTTAATAAAGTTATTAAACACCGCGCTAATATCACCGCTAAATACAAGTTTTCAGTGATTGGTGTTATAACATTTGCGATATCTATTACAATTCCACGGTGTTATCCACTAACAAAATCTTCTGAATCTAAGAGTTAATATTACTAGATCAAAATAACGAAATCAAATTTAAAGTGGAATCCAAAGAAGAAAACACTCGGCTTACTAAGTAGTAGCTGTGTCTATCGTAGACCACATTGTGATCCATATCCTCGTTAAAAGCAGATGCAACTTCAGTTGCTGTTTTAGTTGATGTCTGCTCTGTTTCTTTATATCTACTTGCAACGTAAACGACAACGAACGCTTATTTGTATGTTGATTAACAGCTACCAATTTAGATATTTTTATGTGGTAAAAACATATCTGCCTGATGAAATTCATTAGTAATGCTGACATCAAAATGGGCGTACTTAATTTGGTTAGGTTGTGGTAGATAAGTTTGCCATATTGACTGTCGTGTTAACCACACAAAAGCAGCAGAACGTTTACCATTTGCTGACAAGTAGGTTTACTAATCGATGCTCTAATTTAACAATATCCTCCTGGGCTATAACAAATAGATTCCGTTATAATAATAATAATTGCTTGATTAATTGCCAGCCTCTTACACTATTTACCTTTCATCGCAGACATTACTAAAAAATAGCTAATGATTCTCTGAGATTTTTATATTTTATAGAAATTAACGAATGAATCAACTTCACAACTGCCATATTTCGTTGTTGCAAAACTTTATTTTTGAATACTATATCATATACATGATATGCTTGATCAATCGCATTTATTAGTTACTCTCTAGGTTTCGGTTTATCTCGCAAGTTGAATAACAAGTCGTGTTCCTGGACCACAATAATTATACCTAGGCAAATATTTTACCTCTTGGGTATTTACCCATAGAGTTCCCGGTAATTCTAGTCATGAAGATGCAATATCACCATCTGTATTCTGAAAGAGAGAAAAATCTGTTTTTAATGTACAACATTTTTCTCACCTGTCTGTAAGTGGATTTCTACGAATTTTTGTCATGATTGTTGTTAACATACTTGTAATGATGTACTCTGAATCGAACACAGCATAAATCCATATTATTTGTCATATTTGTTCAACATGGATGTCATTGATTTCTCAGCGACACGAAAACAAGAACCAGTTAAACATCATCCAGCACTACCAAATTATATCAGAATACTAACAATAGGTACATCTGGAAGTGAAAAGACGTAATTATTTCTTAATCTAATAGGAACATGGTAATAGTGGGATACGTTGTATTTAGTAGCACCATTCATAGATGATCAACAATGCTACGATGTTCTGAAAGATTTAATGAAAACGCAAAACTATTGAATGAAGACGGTGATGGTATTATTAATTTCATCGCTGATATTGATGAAGCACCGAGGGTTGATGAACTGGATGGTTTTGTTAATAATTTAGTTGTTTATAATGATGTGATGCTGGACAAACAATCCAGAAAGAATATGTTATCGAGGAAGGCATAAAAACACAGATGTGATTTATGTTACTCAACGATACATACAAATATAATTGTAATATTCTAGCTTCTGTTTAATGGAGTCGATACATATACTCTGCGAAATATTCATCAAAAATGGTGTGGTAGTGACATGGATATAATTTCAAAAACTTCTTTTCACGTGCTCAAACTACCCCACACAGATTTATAATGATAAATTTACATTATCCTCGTATCAGTCTAGATAAACATTTTGGATAATTACAGCAACAGGGAGGGTGCGCCTCAATGAAATGTCCTATCGGTAAACGAACATACAAAAATTGGAAAACATAAAACTGATAAAGTAATAAAAAAAAAAAAAAACAAATTAGAGAAACTCTCGTCAGCTAGAGGCGTCGGTTTGGTGTTATTACGCTGATATTTTTTATTTTCGTACCAAGCTTTATTTTACAAAAAAAAAAGGCCGTTCCAGCAAAACATCTATTCTCCCTCCCTTTTGTTGAACAAATTAAATAACTGATGAAAATGGATTATTTTCTGAGTTTGAGTTATTAAATAGCTCGACAGAGTTGCTAAATTTCATTCAAGATGTGACCTTTACTGCGCACCAGCTATTAATTTCAACAAATAAAGGTTATGTAAGCCTTAAGCACAAATGTCCATGATGAGAATCAGATTTGATTACGGAAAAAAATATATAGAGATAAAAAAAAAAAATGTATCGTACACGAAAAATATTTAATAAATATTGTGTATAAATGTACAAGCAGCACATTAGGCAATGCCACCATTTTCAGAGGTGGGTGCCTCGTATTTCGTAATTTGCAAACTGTACAATCCGTTCTCGGTTTTCTGACCACTGATGATAAGTTTACGGCCTTTTGTGTAATTTTACGTGAATATTTGCATGCGCTCGTGAGAGGCTCTTAGCAGAAAAAGTAATGAATAAATATAAAATGATAAAGCAAGAATCCGAGCGAAAGAATTGTAGCGGAGAAATCAAACATCTCAAGATCTAGATATTAAACAGAATCGACTGTGAGTTACATGGACAAAGAAAATGTGATATAAACGATAGTTATCTAGAATGCATTCGTGAACTTTACGGTAATAAATTAAACTCATTACGAGAGCAGAGAAATCGTTTGATAAATCTTGTTCGCAAAACCTGATTATGTCGATAAACATGATTACAGAACAATAATGGATGTCGCTGGATAAATAAATAGGAGCATAAATATTACAAAATAAATATGTACCGGATAAATATACAAGATATAAAGATATCCAGATTCACTGAAAATCAGAACAATAAGCATGGTCCCGGTAAGAGCCGATTATTATCGATTGACACTCGACCGTAAACCAGTAAGCAAATGGCTCATTAATTTGGTGATTGTTGAAGGGTACATACCTCAAATCAGCAATTACACAAAGATAT
This sequence comes from Unio pictorum, assembly GCA_030141615.1. Lineage (NCBI taxonomy): Eukaryota > Metazoa > Mollusca > Bivalvia > Unionida > Unionidae > Unio > Unio pictorum. The sequence goes on from JARLTB010000203.1 coordinate 10,426,914, forward strand.
ATTCCTGCGTGCCTATTGATTTTCAAGTGGGAAGAAAGACTTAGTGGTCCCCAATGGTAGTCAAACTTAATACTTTCAATACAAAATAAATCAAAAGTATTGTTGGTGATCACACCGATCGATAATATAGAGTTATGTTATGTTCACACAGGGAGGGTGAGGGTATATTATGTGTTCGCGAGCTATTGATGTTAATTTCTTTTTTTTTTTTTTTTTATTATTATTATTATTGAACACAAGGTATCAGGATTTTACATATTCCCCTACATCACCACCTGACCTGGCGTATGGGGCATGATCTTAAATTCTTTTGTGTCCTGATCTCTACATGTGTTCCCTACACAACACACACACACATGCACACACAGACACTTACTTACAATCACAATTATTGTACACAAAGTCATACTCGCATACAAACCCCAAGATGCTTGAAATTGCATTAAAAAGAAAATAATAATAAATATATAAATTTTAAAAGTAAAAATAGTAATAATAATAATAATAATAATAATAATAATAATAATAATAATAATAATTCATGTACCAAAAGTTGATAATAGGGTCCACTTTCTTTTAAACTCGTCACTGCTGTTATTCACTTTGGCGACATATTTTTCCAGCGTTTTATATGATAAAACACAATTTTTATAATAGGCAAGATTTGGGCTTTTTGATGCACAACGTGATCTGTATATAACATATTTTGCAAGCAAAATTAGGAAGTTGATAAGATCGTCAAAGTTGTTATTTCCTATAAAGACATATTTTCGTGTAATTCTAAAATTTGGGTCATAAGTTTGGATCCATTCTACCAACAGTTTCCAAAAGTTTTCAGTAACTAAACAGTCATAAAATAAGTGCTCAATTTCTTCTATTCCCTCATTACAAAAGGTACATTTATTATTATCACTTAAATTAATCTTTTTTAGAAACTGGTTTGTGGCAATATTTCTGTGAAGAAATCCAAAGTTAAAGCTAATCAGTTTTGTGTCTTTTGTACAAAAGAGTTGGTCCATTCATTTGTACCAATCGCACACTCTAGCTGTCTGGACCAAGTTTCCTGTTTACCATTTGGCTTTATTATTTTGGTTCTTATCAGGTCTTTATAGATAAATTTATTCTTTGCTCTTACCCTAAGGAGAGATGTTTTGTCCAAAGCTACAAGAAAACTATTTCCACTTTCATAGAAAGTTTTAATTTTCTTTTTCCACATCACAGAGATCTTTGAAATAAGAGCAAAGTACTATATGAAATTATTTGTTTTTGTTTTTTGTTTTATTTCATCAAAACTTAATAGAGACCCTTGTGCATCAAAAAGATGTTTAATAATTACAATACCATTTGTTCTCCACCTTGTGTATGATTTAAAATTATTTACAGTCACTAAATTAAGAATATCTTGAGACAAGTATTCATTGACAGTAGATGGTTCATTTTTCCATTGAGATAACGCATAAATAACATCACGCCAAAAAATATTTTTAATTAATTTAGAGATTACTTTTAATTTAGTTTTTCCTAATGAAAGTAACAGCATACCTCCAAATTTTCCAAATATTTGTTCAGAAACCAGTTTTTGCCATAAGCCATCTTCGTTTATTAAGAGGCGCCTAATCCAGGTAAGTTTTATATAACACACAAATGAATGCAAGTGAATCATATTTAATCCCCCTTCCTCAAAAGAAGCTATAAGTGTGTCTCTTTTAACTCTCTCAGTTTTACTGCCCCAAATAAACTGGAAAAATAATGTATTCAGTTCCTTTTCTATATGGGGTGGAGGATTTGGCAAAGCTGCAAAAAGATGAATGAATTTAGGCAAAAGCAAGGACTTTATCAAAGTAATTTTTCCAATAATGGATAAATTTCTTCTACTCCACCAGCCAAGCAGTTTCTTAACTTCCTTTAACTTCATCTAATAATTAAGCTCTACCATATCCTCCAAGTTCAAAGAGAAATATACTCCCAGCAATCTAAAATTGTACATTGACCAGTTAACATCAATTTCTGGACATATTTTTTCATTAGAGTATTTTTTGTTTCCAATCCAAATTGCTTTTGATTTCAAAACATTGCAGAGCAGACCTGACACCAAAGCAAAATCATTTAAAATCTGCATGGTTGTCCTCAAGGACAAATGAGAACCATCTAATAATAGAAAAGCATCATCAGCGTACTGCCCTAGTTTGAACTCCATTTCATTATAAAAAATGCCTGTAACATCTGTGTTTTTCTTTAGTTCTGTTGCAAGAAGTTCAATTCCTATTATAAAAAAGTAGGGTGATAAAGGGTCTCCCTGGGGACAACCTCTCTCCAAATTAAAGAATGGGGATACATGTCCATTATTAATAACACAACTTTTTGATTTATTGCAAAATAGCCTGAACCAGTGACAAATTGATTCTCCAAAGTTAAAAGACTTCAGAGCAGCTTCTAGAAAGTCCCATTCAACTGAGTCAAAAGCTTTTTCAAAGTCTATCAATAGGAGAAGACCAAATTCATTTTTTTCCTCAAGGTATTGTATCAGGTCATACAACAATCTTGTATTTTCACCAATGAATCTCCCTTTCATAAAACCCTTTTGGGTGTCACTGATGATAAACGGGAGTACTTTTTTGACCCTATTAGCAATTGACGCTGAAGCAATCTTGTAATCCACATTAAGTAGAGAGATTGGTCTCCAATTTTTTATAAATTTCCTGTCTTTATCTTCTTTTGGAATGCACGTTATGATCCCCTGAGACTGAAATTCTGAAAAATGATTCATATCATATCCAGTATTTAGAGACCTAAAGAGAAAACCGCCTAGGTCTTTCCAAAAGAATTTGTAGAATTCTACCGTAAATCCATCAGAACCAGGGCTAGTTTCATTTTTCATATTTTTTAGTGCTAAACCACATTCTTCAAACGTTAACTTACCTTCACATGAACTTCTTTCAAAATCTGAGAGTTTTTTTTATCACGGTTAAAAAAGTGGTTAAGCGTTTGAAAGTTACATTTGTTTTTACTTTGGTATAATTTTTCATAAAAGTCTTTCTGTTGATTTAATATTTCTTTTGAATCTGTTACCCTTGTTCCGTCTTCCTTAGTTAACTCTTTTATTGTTTTGTTTGTGTAATTTCTCTTTTCGAGATTAAGAAAATATTTAGTTTTTTCACCAGATTCATACCATCTTGCCTTAGATCTTAACATTATACCTTCCACCTCTTTTTTCCTCATTTCTTCTAACTCCGCTTGTTTTTTGTTCAATTCTTTCATCGTAGTGGGGTTATTATTTTGATTCACTAAAGCATGTAAGGTATTTATTTCAGCTTTCATTTTCCTGAGATTTTGTTTTTCCTGTTTTGCTTTAGCTTGTGAATACATAATAGATTCTGATCTTATTATCATTTTAAGGATTTAAAAAAACAATTGATCATTACATGTTAGTTTCACCTGAAGTGGGTTTTTCTTATCACCTTCACAATAATATTCTTCTACTGTGTTGGTTATACATTTTTTTTACCAATTGAATATATTCATTTTGCTTTAATAGCTTTGAATTGAATTTCCAGTATCCAGGACCTCTCGGTGCTGCAGATATAGACAATTTGAGTGTTATTGCTGAATGATCTGTTTTATAGCCAGGAATAATAGAGGCGTCTATACAATTTGAAAACATGTCCTCAGAGATTAAAAAATAGTCCAGTCTACTCTGTTTTACAGGGCTTGCCTGATGCCAAGTAAATACTCTACTGTCAGGATTGACTGTTCTCCAAGGATCCAGTAAATCTAGTTGATTCTTGATGTCCTGGACTGCTGCTCGGGCCATGGAGTGTTTATCATGCAAGATATTATAAGAGTCAAGCTCCATGTCCTGAACAACATTCCAGTCACCACAAATAATAACAGAGGAATTTTCAAAATTTATAATATCCTCTTTCAAATTTTTAAAAAACTCAGCATTATCATCATTATGACCATATAGATTCACTAGTGTGAATCTCTGTCCATTAACTAATAAATCTAAGAGAATGTATCTGCCCTGACAATCACATCTGTTTCTAAGAATAAGAAATTCAAAATTATTTCTAAACAGGATAGCAACACCAGCACTACTGCTAGATTTATGGCTAAAAACACACTTATATCCCCATTCAGCCTCCCAATACTTCTCAGTCTCAACTGTACTATGTGTCTCTTGTAAACATATAATAGATGCTTTCTTTTGTTTGACCCAGCATAAAATATCTCTTCTTTTGAGATCAGAACTATGTAGACCCCTAACGTTCATTGACAAAATTTTAATCTGATTATCCATTGTTAAATCTTGTTTTAAGTAAAACTTTCACAGGGCTTATATAGACATGCATCACAAAAATGCTCACATACACCTTGGGACACACTCTCACACACATAACCACATAATGCTTAAAAAATCGATAAGTGTAGATCATAATAATAATAAGATCATAATATTCTTATGTTTTCGAGTCCTTGTATGCAACAAGATTGTTGTTGGCTCGGTTGCTATTCCCGCGATAACAAAACTAACCGTTCCCGCCAATGCGATTATATATGTGGCATCAACAATAATGTTTAATCGTGCATATCGACATAACAAGCCAACATGCTTGCATGTTTCAAAGCGTAATTGTTTTAGAATCAATCGTGAACGTACTTATGTTACTGGTAATACTGAGACTGTGATGACAAAAAATGCCGATCAGGTGTGAAACTCTGCAAACTCTGGATAAAACATTTACTTATTTGTCATATTCGTTCATTGGCGCATTAGCGTGTGCTTCCTTGTCGTTAAGTTATTTATTTGTCATCAAGCCATCGTCAATTAAGGGTTGTCTCCGTGCAATTCGTTTGTTGTTCATCTTGAGTTTACCCATCACTGTGTCTCCACTCCATAGATTCAAATCTACATATGGGTACATAAGCGCGCTCCTATGTCGGAAAGTTGCTATAAATGGTTGTGCATCCGCATTTGACACACTCGATAAATTCATTCGGAAGCGCTAGCAAACGTGAATCAAACACAAACACATATTACCAAATCACTTTATCGCACATGCGACCCATTGAGCACCCGGACCAAACAATAAGTTCAAATAAACAATTACGGTTTTGCTACCCATTCGTCTACAATAATACCTCGCGCATGAAAACGATTCTGAATTTGTTTTCATCTTATAGTATTATGCTAATTCAATTCAAATCAAGACCGTGGTTTAAAACGGCAATTTCATACACGCTCCTATATTTACAGTTTTGGTAGTCTCAGGACGGTGTCACCAGGATTTTCCAATTGATGCCCCTTACCTTTTCTTATCTATTTCTACACGTCCTTAACTTGTAATTAACAAACACATGCGTCCCATGCAAGCTAGCTTTGTTCCGAATACCGTCGTGAATAGTCTGGTGTGAATTAACCGCATGAAGTGCAACTACACGAGATTTTGAAATGCATGTCGACCATGGAATTTGCAAAGAACTCCAGATGATCTGGTTTAAAGTAATAGTGGAATAATGTGTCGTAAAATCTCTGAGCAATTTGCAGCCCGCTGTCAGCATTTTGATTGGACCCCATAAACGACATAAGTAATATGCTCGTACAACTTGGTTGTTATCCAAATCAAGCAGAACGACACGAACGACAGTAATCTTTGTACCGCCGCAAGCGATGGTCTTAGAGTGGGCATCCACACTGACATTTTTGGTAAAATAACTTGTCCTGGGATTGCACTATTTCCGCGCAAAATTACTTCGTCGTCGTCGCTGTAAAAACGACTGTATGTTTTGCTCACAAATAACTTTTCTGACTCTTCTGCAAAACTCAAAGACGTACGCATGAAAATCAGCTATTCCTAATTTGCAATCGGCGCTGAAAATTACAGGTTCTTATTCTCAATGACGTTACCAAGTATAGATACGTTACTTGCATACGCATCGTTGGTAGCTTTTATAGTTACTCGATGGATTACGATTAGCATTGTCCGTGATATGGTTTGAAAACATCAAAGTCAGCCGTTGCTGTATAACGGCATTCGGAGTATGCTGCAGTTGGTGCTGTTAAAAAAGAAGCCATTTTCCCGATGTTGACACAACCATCCCAGTTCTGAGCCGTGTATGCAGTGTCATCAGTTTTACTATAGCCCATCTTTATTTCAATTCACCCACGATCGTATCGAACTCGTATTTTGCAATAATAAAATTTATAATATTACAAAGATTCGGCATTCATAACCAGCGCGATTATGTCAAATGTGGGATCAGATGATACTTAAATTTCATATTAAATACTTGACACGCGAGTGTTCGTCCTAACTGATTTGCTACCAGTTACTAGATGTGCCGTAATAGTGTTAATCAATCTGATTAATATCATATCTCCATTGGTATAAATGAAGATCTGACAGCGAGTGCTTAGAGGTCATGTTCTGGCAACCTATGTTATTAACATTATCGTTTAATACAATTCAGCCAATCAGATCAAGTCGTCTCTCTTCGCATTTGGAGTCTGAGCAGTGTGGATGAAGAACATGATGGTGTACCGAACGATATGAAACACTTTCATATTTTTGAAATATGTATTTCCACTGGCTAATATAAATGTCCCCGAAACATGACAAGTGGTTGTCGTCAGATAAGCACGCAGGACAGCGGAGATCTAATTTTAATCAGATTGTATTGTAGATGGGCACTTGACTATCGCCTTGTCAACTGTTGCGCCAATGTTTCCAGATGGTCTACCAAGGCGAAAAGGTTTTTAGGACAGGCCACTGATAGACCATTAGTGGCTACCCCGTGTCGGTGCTCTACCTCCGGTTTTATTTTACTTCGCTTCAGTTTTTTGTATGTTGTTGTTGTTGGTTTTGTCGTTTTTCTTTTCTTCTTTTGAGGTGTTGCAGCCACGCTTTTAGTGGCCTAGAGGTGCGTTTAGAAGTATTAAAAATCACTCGAAGAGTTACATGTTGATAACTTCAATCTCATCCTCGTATTAGTTTAAATTTTATATCGGATTAACCGTCGTCATCGTCGGTGATGTTATTGTATATGATACGTTTGATCCTGAGTAGATAAGTTTGTTCAGACGACTGGCCGATCTGACACACTCGTGTGTCATACATTCATCTGTCATAAGTTATGTTATGTCCATTTGTCCTAAAATTCGAGTTGTTCATCGGATTACGCAACTTGCCACGTTGTAAAAACATGAACGTCATGGTCATGTCTATATTCATTCATGGCATCTTAGACGCGTTTATGAAAATGAATAGGTAACTTTCCCCGAACTTTCACTCCGCGAGGAACTTATCTGTCAAGACCAAACCTGTGTATTTCAAAAGCAGGTTAATTTCATCCAAATTACGTAACTCCACCTCGTATGATATGTTTTTCTCTAATTCAGAACGAAGATTATTTTGCTGCGAATTGATCACGAATAGTGTGGGTATAAATCAAGTTGAGTCTCGCTTTTAGTGTTCTACATTCATTAAATAGAGCGTCTTTAAGATCAACCAAATCAGCTGATAGTGTTGGATATCCACGCATATATTTTTAACATTCAGTTCATGGTCATCACGAAGTTCGTCATGCGCTTCATCGTGATTACCATCAGCCCAGAATGGAATAAACATAATCAAGGCCTTCCTTGAGAACGTTTTGTTTTTAATTGACCTCATCGACGATAATACTCCTAAGTCCATATACCTGCACCATAAAGTCGGAAGTGGTGCCATTTTCTCTCGTATATTTTCCACGCTATGCGTTCAGACTATTACCATCACAATTTTGCGCCTTCACATCAAATCCATATCCTGCACAATGAATTGGACCACCAAATTTACGAACCGCAATATTGTGCATCCAGCAATATTCATTTCTACATCGTCGCTCGACCTTTGATGTTTTTCTCATGTGAAGCCAGATACATTGATTTTTTTCAATCATATATAACATATATCATTTTATATTGAATTAGTATTTCTTCTACAAAGAGGCCTTTATGAACGGCTGCGCATATCCATGCAAAAAGTTCATAAAATCCAGTAAAATACATGCTCTCGAGTGTAAATTACAATGGAAAAAGGTGGGGTTACCTAACATGTTGCTATATATAAGCCTCATTCACAAATTAATACATGGCGCGTGCGAATGAGAAATTGTGTTTGGGGAAAAAAAAAGAAATGGCTCTTAAGAAAACTCTTACCCGCGTCAAAGGTAAAAATGTAGCTCTTGTGATTTTTCCGGAAGATAAATATGAGTGCAAATAAATTTTCTTGTGCAAGATTATATTCTCGGTGCGGAATTATTTTTATTCAAAGTCTCTACTTAGCTACTGTAGTATTCCATACTTTTCTACCATCAAGTCTCAGTTCAGATATATGTATCCGTCAGCAGATTTTTTTTCTTCTTAAATGTTTGTATAGCTTAATATATCAATGACCTGTACAGAAAATCATTTTGTATGCTTACATTTGACGTTTTACCATTTACAATATAACAGTCTAAGTTAGAAAAATAAATCAATCCAAGTTAGAGAAATATACCAGTCTAAGTTAGAGAAATATACCAGTCTAGAAGATCATCTAGGTCAGTAAAATATGTTCGTGTAGGAAAACATCTAGGTCAGTGAAACGTAGCAATCAAAGTTAGTGAAATATAGCACCCCATATAAGCATGTAAGTCATTGAAATATAACAGTTTTGGATGACATATAAATCAGTTTAATATATGATTTTAGGATAACGTTTTTGCCTTCGAAATGTAGCAGTCTTTGAGAAATTCAACGTTAGTACGGCAGTCTAAGAGAGCCATTAGGTCAGGGATAAAACGTAGTAGTCTAGTAGAGGAAAATAAAGTTTAAGCATACTGACATTCCATTATTTTAAAATAACTCCATACAGTCATAGTATGTGAACTTCTATTTGTGCTGATAAAGGCATCAAGAAAGACATTTATTAGCAACTTTGAGTTCTGTTCACTTATGTGCTAGATTGTGAATTCATCATTCTATCAAAGTCGTCTGTCACTTTCTTAAGTGAAATCAAAGGCATAATATTACAACTGATTCTCATATATATATATATATATATATATATATATATATATATATATATATATATATATATATATATATATATATATACAAGCTAACTGGTTTATGTTATCCGTGAAATAGACTGAAAAAAAAAATGTCGAAAATGTGCGATAAAATAATACAATTGTTTAGTACAAATCTCATCATGGTTTCAACGAGGGATATTGATGCCACTGATTGCTGCCTCAGTGTACATTTAAATTAAGTCTGAGGCACCCAAGTGGATCATTAAATTCTCATATTTTAGTGGGAAAAAGAGCTTAGGGAACTCAAATAACTTAGATTTATTGCCTTCGAAGTACCTGTAATTTGCTTTCTAGATTGCATACAGATGGGTGATGTTGTGATCATTCAAGATAATTGTTCAAACACTTCATATTATAAAGCATTGTGCATACATATGCACGTGAATGTAAAATTTGTATCCTATTATCTGGGCATATGAAATGTGGCTATTAGACGAGAGGCTGATTGTGATCGTAGATATGAAATACGCTCGTTAGATTCCATTACCGAGACTGTGTTGGAAGATATGAAATTTGCATAGTAGACGAAGGACTAATTGTGATAAGACATATGAAATATGCCTGTTAGACGACAAACTGATGCCTACATTCACCGTTTACTTTGTTATTTACCCGTGTATCGTCTCTTTTACTTATTTATTCATTTGTTTATTTATATATTATTTATTGATGTATGTTTCTGCGTATGTATATATGCAGTACTGCATGCATGTATGTCTCAATTGAAGGATGGATTGATTTGCATGGGTTTTGCATGTTGTTTTATGACACAACAGCACAAATAGGTTATTTATCACTGATACAGTTGAAGTAAAGAGTCATGTCCAAGGATCCGATAATATTAAAGTTGGATGAATGAATGTGTTCACATAAATATACATTACGCTGATTGAATATCAGCGTGTTCCTATGATTAATCATTTGCATTGTGAATTTTTTTTATCATATCAAGTTCAGCTGTCATAGGGTCACCTCTCTAAAGAGCTAATTTAAGTATATAAGTTTTGAAGTCCACTAAAAACGCGTTATAGTGTGATCTTTCTTTGAAGGATAAAATACTTGGTTTAGCCAATCAATATATATGAAGACTGAACAGTTTTAAAATTCCACAGATTCGAAAACCATAAAATTAAATTGCCAGCGACTTAATTTCGATTAGAGATGATTCAAACAAACTTAATATTAAGTGTCAGCGACCTTTACAAATACAAAAAAGACAGTTGAAAAAAACATAACACTAGTACAAAGTACAAAAATAATTTATTTTCATCCACTAGCTTAGCATCATATAGCAGCATTGATAAACCCATTCAAAATTCAGTTTACATCTTAAGATATATAATATAGCAGCAATGATAAACCCATTCAAAATTCAGTTTACATCTTAAGATATATAACAACAATTTCATTTAAGTGAGATGTCATGATTCAATTTGCAATTTCCATCAAATACAGCTTTTAATCGAGACTAAGGCCAGACGTAATGACATTTGGAATTAAAATATATAATGTTAGCTAGGTCTGGTACGATACAAACATACTTATGTGATCACTTTTCTGTACGGTACATAAAAAAATCTTTCCAAGGGCTTCTTGACAGTAAATTGCAGACATTTAGTGGAACACATAAGCGGTAGACACATAAAAAATGTCCAGATAACTACAATGTTAAAATGGTATATATATATATATATATATATATATATATATATATATATATATATATATATATATATATATATATATATATATATATATATATATATATGACGTCTAAGCATCAAAAGGTGAACACTAGTACAATTCTGAACAATGACAGTTCTGCGAAAATGTTTATTTATTGAATATGTACTTATTGTAGTGATAATCTTAATTGTTTTCACATTTGGCGCTAATTTAAGTGAATAACTTCATTTAATATAGCATAAAGGTACAAGTAAAGATTATCCTTGTACTAATGTGTCACTCACATAAATATAAAATGAAAAAAGGAACTAATCTATGACTGCGTAATACGCCATTTTTGTTGTTGTACTAAACCGTGAGCCAGAAAAACTAACAACTAAATAGTTTATCATAAACAAGCAATAAGATTGTGCTTTGTTCTTATTTGTTAGCGTCTATTATGACGTTTATTAGTTTGCTTCGTTAACATCACGTGTTCCCACTGAGAAATAGACTCTTAGATTCTTTAACAAATCTTTATGTGTTCCATATATGTTACTTAGTGTCTTATAGTTCTAAAATCGTCGGTCGATTTTTTGGCATCAAACACATATGAATACTCATAAATGCACTCAGATGGCCAGAGTAAATTTTCTCTTTGAAATATTTAGAGATGATTTCTTGTTTATTATTATTTATTTATTTATTTATTTATTTATTTGCTGCTTTAAAATTCATTTTGGTATAAAACTATTTTGTAGGTGTTGGATATTATATATGTGCAAACGTTATTAATTTCTGAAATTTGCATGTATTATATTTTAAATGATTGGTGTACTCTTTAGTAAACTAAGCATTTAGAAACTTTCCTGAGACCCAAAAAATAAAAAAATCATACCCACTTTTATGGCAGGAATTCACAGACAAACTACTGTTTCATTTTATAACATTGTATGACATTTTACAATAATGTAAGTCTTTGACGATGTTTAAACAGGGAATGATAATTGTTGTTAAAGATAAGTAAAAGATGTGTTACAATTTCTAATTATTCAATCCAGTCCGCCATATTGCCCATAATATATTGTTGTAATTGATGAAAAAGGTACCTTCATAATGTCCATAATAAGATTGCCTTGATGATGTCAGTCTGTGAAATTTTTGTTTTATTAATTATTCTTATGAGTGATTATGATACAAAGTAATCAAACTTTCATCCAGATATGTCAAGTCGAAATGCTGGAAAAGGACAATTCGTGCTGGCAATTAAGTCCTTCAGATAAAATTAGGACCGTCCTAGAAATTGATGAACTCACTCAGGGGTAACCATGACGTCGCCATGATGTATCAAACTAGCACAATATTCAATATCAACAATGCTTCGTGAATTTGTTTTGTACAATACAGTATTTGTTTCACCTATCAAAATAAGTGAAGTGAATGAAATTTGTATCCTTGAAACCGTGAGTAGTCGACATATTGAAAGCAGATTTATGTAACTAGTACTCTGAATAATAACAGTTGTAATATTGTTAAGTTATGAATACAATGTCACCTATATTGTGTACAATAACTATAATATTGGTTCCTTACTTCGGCATTTACCAGTTCACTTGCAGTGGCGCATACGAATCCACACAATCAATAACCAAGTCCAGATGCTCATTTCTGTCCAACAGTTTTCTGTTACATGGTTTACTGGGGTACGTATGCACACTACTGCATATGTTTGCTCGGTTGATGTAAATATCACAGAGAAACTCCATTATCAGAAAAAATAATTAACATTAATTAGTAATGATACATGCACGTCAAAAGTCACGCGAGATTGTCATAGCAGCTTTCATCAAGATGAACATTTCTCAGAAGGAAGATGAGAGGCCAGAGGTTTCCGAGCAGTGCATTATGGGAAGACATTTCCGTTTAATAATTAAAATGTACGGCAAACATATGTTGATCTTCGGGATATTATGCTGATCTGCAAAAAAAAGGAAATGAAATCTAAATTAGATCAAATGAATACAAGGGACAATCTATAGTATCCTGCGAGGAAATCGCTGCTTCTGAACCCATTTTAGATGATCATAGTTAGTAACTGTAATGTAATTTTGAAGAATTTATTTTCAGACCAGTTGTTTAACTTCACTCAACAGCAAGTATATTTTAAAGCAATATGTTTCATTATTATAGCATTCTGGACTCTTGTTAAAAGTAATGGCATTTATTACATTTAAACAATGTCAGATACTTAAGTTAAATGTACATTAAAAATATATTGAACTGTTAAAGGTTCTTTTGCAGCAATGTTAAATTATTAATCAGTGTTATTAATCAGTATGTAAATAGGCTTGATACGAACGAATATTATAGCTCTATTCATATTGTCTACACAAAACGACGAACTTCGATCAACTAGCTATTCAAGAAAATCACCTATCTGTTCATGCAGTGTACAAAGAATATATGGAACGTGGATTTTAAAAAATTATGTATATATCCCAACAATTTAAATAGATTGACACATGTCTTTTTTCCTATAGTCTACATAGAATGCGAGGAACGGCAATATAAAAAAAATCATCAATCTATTCATATAGTTTATATTGAATGAGAAAATCACTACATCCAGAGCAATTGACCAAGACACGTTCAAAAAACAGTTATTTCAATAATGAACTTTTGAAATTAAATGAGTAAAGCTTGGAATGGTGTCGATAAAAATTATATATAGTTTTTGTGAATACACGTAGAGAGACAGATATAAACACACACGTATAGACCAATACAAAAATGTCAACAATTTCCACTCAAACCAGTTTGACACACTCTCCACTCCCTCGAAAAGTTGCTGCCCATTAAAGATGGACAGATAATGAACGTGATCACAAGAAACATCTTAAAGACTGCAAATGGGAGCACGCAGCAAAATTACCTTAAACGATAAACTCATGCTCAAAATCACACTTGTAACCCATAGTAGGTCGGTTTCTTTCCTTTCAGCTTGTTTAGCTTCACTCTCCTCTGGTGATCTTAAGCTTATTATTATTATTATTATTATTATTATTATTATTATTATTATTATTATTATAAGTAGTAGTAGTAGTAGTAGTAGTAGTAGTAGTAGTAGTAGTAGTAGTAGAAGTAGTAGTAGTATTGGTAGCACTGCATCCCGATACGGATTGACTCTATGAAACCCAATTTAATGGTAAAGACGTAGTTAACTAAACATGTCAAGCAGCTTAGCACAAAGGCGCTGCAAGCCCCGTATCCAAACTATTTTTTAGTTCATACTTAATATGTCCCTTTTAAATATTTACATCTCTCTCTCTCTCTCTCTCTCTCTCTCTCTCTCTCTCTCTCTCTCTCTCTCTCTCTCTCTCTCTGTGACTGTATCATGACATTCGTCATGTGTGATGACGTAGGAGTCGAGACGACCAGTAACATTGCAGAAATAAGATCGGTTATTGAAGCAGGATGTATATTTTTAAATCAGTTTAAAAAAGATAGTAATCATTTGTCCTGCAATTAACTTTGTAATAAATGGTTCCGCTTTCAGTTATATTTGATTGCGTGATTCAACAGTTAGTAATGCATCATCTTAATTGTACCGTAGTGAAGAAAAGCAAACGTAAACTCTGAAATAGAGACTGTAACGAATGTCATTTTTGTGATACATTGCTATGACCTAATAGTCTCGCGTGACGCCATTTGCTGGGCCATTGATAGATGTAATGGACTGTTTCATATAATATTGCTATGCTATGTAGCCATGCGAAAATTAAAAAATGCAAGAACTAATGGATACTCCGACTTTATTACCCGAGTTTCCGATCAACGTAAAAAGAGTTTTCACATGTTTGAAGCATCATCAAAATATTTTACAAGATTTATATTGGTATTTCAAAAAAGTATCTAGAGGGGAAAATATGAAACATAATAATTAGTGTTATTCCAACGAAAACCATCAATGAAAATGAAAGATTTCTCTTGTTTAAACGATTATAATTGATAACATTTGAAAATCTGTGCCAACAATGCACCAACTGAAATTCCGTAGAATGCTGTGTAACGCCTGGTTCATTGTTACAGGCCATTACAACTAACATTGCATAAACAAATCCGCCGCCAACGATGGCAAATATCTTTTAGTACACTTCTGTACCACAGCATCTGTTTGGGGGCTTTTATATTTACTTCAGTAAATTAACCCAGTATGTCTATCCTAAAGCACGTAACAGCGTGGCTGTACCGGCCACACCTCCCGCGTTGGTATTTACAAACCCAAAGTTTTTGTTCAAAGGTTTTAACTTTTTATTAATATTTGTAGTATTTGCCATGTTCATAAGCGTCTCTTTTCTTCTCTTCAGACAGATCACGTGTCTTACTTATACATTTATGATAATCAACAGTGTTATAAATAAAAGGATAAGTACGTACTTGTAATGCAATTAGTGGCAATGTTGTTGACTTTAACAAGTTAAATTGTGCTCAAAATAGACTGCATGGGTAAGCGTCGGATTCAAAAGGTCAGTGATATACAAAACATTCGTTGGGAAATATTGGTATTACTACTACTTCAGAATCTTGTAGGCTTATTGCAAGCAATCCATCTGATTCCTATTATAGAAGAACGTTGGCTGGTTGTCTCGTTTGACACCAATTTCAATCAATTCGGATTTACTTTAGCATCTCCTTCCACTGTGCAGAAACAAAACACATCACATGACCATGTGTGCCAGTGCACTCGAACGCTTTATGATTAAGAAGCCGCAGTAGTACAGTTGGTAGATCCTTGAATACGTAGAGCAAGGATGGCGGGTTCAATACACATACAGGACAACCAGAGTTGAAAACATCGGTGTATCCTTGGGAATGACGCTTAGCATGCAGTTATTCTTGATGATATAGCTAATAATGTGATGAAATTGAAGCTTAAACCAATAAACCAACTGTTACGAAAACTAGCTGAAACAAATGCAATCATTTGGAGTAGAATTGAGGACAGCAGGCATGACATAAGTAATTAAACGCCTGCAGTTTGCTCTACATCGCAAGAGAAACCAGGTGAAATGTATCCATGTAATAAACACACACACACACACACACACACACACACACACACACACACACACACACACACACACACACACACACACACACACATACATACATACATACATACATACATACATACATACATACATACATACATACATACATACATACATACATACATACATACATACATACATACATACATACATACATACAAGAGAAGACAAATAAACTATGAACAGGTATCATGGTAATAGAACTGAAGAATTAATATAACAATGTTAACGATATTAAGGTAAAACATATTTGGTTTTAACTTTTTTGAACTCTGTTGCTAGATCTAAAGGCTCAGAATCGGTTAGTATGTCTCAGAAAATGTGACCCTTCTTAAAATACTTCAGGATGTGTTATTAAAGCATCGTCATCAAATAAAAGCATGTATTTCATTATGAACTGGAACTTTCGAGACCTAACGCATCTCGACGACTTGAGGATTCTTGCAATGCTTACATTTTAAGAAATAATTATATGTAGTTCTGTAATGGATTGGCAACGTGATTCACACACACACACACACACACACACACACACACATATATATATATATATATATATATATATATATATATATATATATATATATATATATATATATATATATATATATATATATATATATATATATCGACCTGAGGCACGACGTCAGTACTATACATTTGCGTATCGTCTTCGTATAATATGCTTGAAAATAAAACGTATATATATATATATATATATATATATATATATATATATATATATATATATATATATATATATATCGACCTGAGGCACGAAAGAGTTATTCATCAGTGTAACATGAACGATAGCCATTTTTCATTCATGTTTGAATAATATCATGACAGGTGCTTTGTTTTATTTAGACATTTCTGAATGACAGATATAGAATTAGAGTTCTTATAAGGTCAATTCATCCTAACGGTCGATAAATACTCAATGGCGAGAATCCTTACGCAGCGGGAAGCAGCTATAACGTCATCAGCGGAAACATCCGATTAATGACGAATAGTTTATCACATTTATGCAGTGTCTTATACAACTTGATGAAAGTAGCATAGTGTTGTCGTTGAACACGTCATGTGGGAGTTGTGATGATAGTGTGATTAGCATGGCTTAATTATCAAAAGCTGGGGTGGGGATGTTTTTTCTTTTACATTACAAGTATATTTGAATGCCAAAGATTTTCCTGTTCATTTTTTTTACTAGCATATTTTAATTTTGCCGTCATGTAGATCAAATACTAGCATCGACTGGCAAAATAATATTCTGG
Organism: Unio pictorum; assembly: GCA_030141615.1. NCBI lineage: Eukaryota > Metazoa > Mollusca > Bivalvia > Unionida > Unionidae > Unio > Unio pictorum. Next base: position 10,444,081 of record JARLTB010000203.1, read on the forward strand.
TTATGTTTCTCGATGTATAACGATCAAATCCGAAGCGGATCGGGTTATGCAAGCTGAGAATACGAATGACGTAGGAATCCGTATGACGTAGTACACACAAACAAGCAAGGAAATTGCATTTCCTAATCGTACCATCCTTCATAATCTTAACAACTTCCCTTACATTTCATCCAAAGGTTCTCGAATTAAATTGCTCTCTCTCTCTCTCTCTCTCTCTCTCTCTCTCTCTCTCTCTCTCTCTCTCTCTCTCTCTCTCTCTCTCTCTCTCTCTCTCTCCACACACACACACACACACAAAAACACACGCACACATAAGAACACACGCAAACAAACAGGTAAAGGAGTAATTACAAATTCTCTTCCGTTATAGCTGTCAGGTTCAACATACATTTTGATATCAAACGTCTGATTAATGTCATTCTATGAGAAAAGGTTGAAACAGACTGGTGCAGTTATGATGGTTCTACGAAATGCACGATTACTCTAATCTTACTCACCCACGTGCTTGCATCAGTTGTGGAGTCACTTTGATATTGTTGCTACCCATGTCGACTGAGGGACTCTCAGGCACCATTAACGTCAGTTTTCAAATTTGAATTGAGTATTAACTGAAATAAAACACAGAAACATAAATGATACTTGTAAATATATTTTTAAACTTAGAAAAGGTGTACTTAAATATAGAGGAAATAAAGAAAATCAAATCGATAAACCGGCAAACAAACATATCTATATTATAATGTCATCAGTTGTACAACAAAATGTGAAGGAGGGATTATGTTGCCGATCACGCAGAGAACCAAAGTTTTGCAGTCTAATTCCATGCTGGGAACAGGACGAGCTCAGGGCGTAAAATATAAATCAATGTCATCTACAAAATGTACATCTACAAAAATATACACTATAAATTACAGCCCAGTAATGTTATGCAAGGATATGCTAAAAAAATATGTCAAGAGCATAGCGTAGTTTGATAATACACAAGACTTATAATAATAATAATAATAATAATAATAATAATAATAATAATAATAATAATAATAATAATAATAATAATGATGAAAGTAATAATAATAATAATAATAATAATAATAATAATAATAATGATGATAATGAAAGTAATAATAAGAATAATACACACCGTTAAAAAACAACCAAGAATTCACCGTAACTAAATAAAAACATGCATATACATACATAGGAACTAAACCGTACGTACCTTCATAATGCATGTCCTTCGCCATAGTACAACCTTTTATCTGTAGAGGACAGTACAACAAATTAAAGAAATGCATTTTTATCAGTTTCCAAATTTGTTATTTGCTTAAACGTTTGAGATAAGTTTTTAAAGTTAATAATTAAATCTTATAAATCCCAAGGAATAATAAAGACATCGTAATAGATGTGTATTGCGTTTCTGTCATTTTTGAACGGTTTGAGCACAGTGTAAATGAGAAACAGCGATGACTGCAAAGCTGCAAATAGCAGCGCCGGATTAAGCACCGTGGAGGCCCATAGGCATTCAAACTTTTGGGGCCCCAGACCCACGGTCACGGTCTCATTGGGGCCCCTGATGGGGCCCATAAAAGTCGCGGGGCCCATAGGCAGTTGCCTACTCTGTCTAATGGGTAATCCGGGACTGACAAGTAGTAAAATTAAATTATAGATGTATGGATGCTGTTTAATACCACCCACATGTATGTATGTATGTTTGTATGTATGTATGTATGTATGTATGTATGTATGTATGTATGTATGTATGTATGTATGTATGTATGTATGTATGTATGTATGTATGTATGCACGTTGGTAAATGAAAAGTTGTGAAACTAACATTACGAAAAGAATTCTAAAATGGAAACTTTTATAACTACAGTGTCTTGCTGATGCTAGAAAGTCTCGTTGGTGTTTACGTGTACACTGCTAATTTTCTCATTTCAAAATGTTGACAACGTGGTCGGAAGAATTAAAATTGTTATTCAGAAATGATACATTTTGATTACTGAAAAATCAATATCAGTATAGATGCATAATGTCCGTACGGAACTAGGTTGGCAATAAGGTGGCAAAGCCGCATGATCAATCAAAGGATGAAATCTTCGGAGTTTAATGTAGTTCAGAGACTTTTCCAGAAAGATTGGATTAAAATCAAAACAGCAAGATTTATATTTGCCTTATCAACAGGTAATATTTACCAACTTCAAGATAAATAATACTTGAAACTGAGACTGAGTGATAAAATCTATGGAACCTTACAAAATTTATGTTTGTTCTGATGGTCCGGCTATGAAGAGGCATTATTGGTCGGAAGTTGTCAGCCATGAAAGCTTGCGGGTGGTCCATGTCTCCCTGACGTAAGTTCCGCAACGTTTCCATCTAAGGAAGAAAGATAATTATGAAATCAATCAAAGAATGTTGACTTTTGAGGTCTAAAATGTTTACAAAAACTGTACCAATTAGTGTCTAGAATCTCTCTGGAACAAATGACCAATTCATACCAGTTTTGTCATCTTCGTCACATTTTTCCTTCTCTACTTCAATTAAGTGCGCATGTAGTTTTTTCTGTTAGTATTTTCTGTTCTTGATTCTCGTTGTGATGGACCAGATATTTGAGAGATTCATCTCTGCTATTTATTCTATATTTCTTTTCTTGTCTCTATAAAGACGCATTTGAAATATATTTGTAAAATACAGCATTTTTTTATTTACAGAAGTGTAAGTATAAATCGAAATAAATACCGTGATTTTATAAAGTAATCCCAGTTTTATGTGGTTCAAAATGAAGGACAAATGATCGTTCCTCGGGTCAAATGAAGTTAGCTCAGAAATGACGACTAACGCTGCATTCTGAATAAAGACGTATATTAGTATTTTGAATAAAAGAGTAATTTGATGTCAGAAGAGTGACAAAAAACCGTTTGTTTTCTAGCATTTTCTAAATCAGTATTATGCTAAGTCTGATATTGTATTTAGAACTCATAATTGCATCCCTGCTTTCAAAAATTTACTTTTAATTGGAACTCTTTATCTCACTTCCTAAAAAAAATTTTTTTTAATTTTATACATTTTCTTTTATGATTACATTTCTTTCTGGCGACATTCAGTTTTAATATGTATAGGAATGCTCATCAATCAATAATATGATGCTATTATCCGAACAAAAATGACCCATGTAGATTATAATTACCTCACAAGCTTAAACGTATTAAACTTAGAGAGGGAATGGTGAATATAATGTTAGAAACGTCTATAGGATTAACATTGATGACACTCAGTTTACAATAGGAACCTAATACTGGGGGATACCCCGTGAATAAGGGGAATTTAACATTGGGACAGGAATGTAATATTATGGTACCCTCATGATTTGTGTCGGTATGGTGTTAAATTGGGATTTAATGTTAAAGCCTCCACAGGTTTAACAATAGGTGATGGTTTAGGTGTCTCTAGGAATTTAATGTTAAAAACGTCCATAGGTTTAACAATAGGTGATGATTTAGGTGTCTCTAGGAATTTAATGTTAGAAACGTCCATAGGTTTAACAATAGGTGATGGTTTAGGTGTCTCTAGGAATTTAATGTTAAAAACGTCCATAGGTTTAACAATAGGTGATGGTTTAGGTGTCTCTAGGAATTTAATGTTAAAAACGTCCATAGGTTTAACAATAGGTGATGGTTTAGGTGTCTCTAGGAATTTAATGTTAAAAACGTCCATAGGTTTAACAATAGGTGATGGTTTAGGTGTCTCTAGGAATTTAATGTTACAAACGTCCATAGGTTTAACATTGTTGGAAAATATAGGGTCAAATAGATATTTACCACGTGTTTCAATATCAAGGAAGGAACTGATGTAACTGGAATTTAACATGGTCCACCATTTTATAAATAATGGGTCAAATGGGATTATTGACATTGCGGGTCACTTTCGGAGTCAAACATACTTAGTAACAACCCAACACACATCATTCTGAAAAATATGATTATTTAAACGTTCTTGCTGATGTACAATATCTAATGTTTTTAACCCGAGTTTTTACCATTTCATTATATGGAGACACGTGGCTGCATTCGATGAACTAGTTTTGGTTATGGCTAAATGAAAATGGCAACGGAAATTTGGAACTTTTTGTTTTACAAATTTCATATCTTTCAAGGGTCTTAAGAAAAAGTTTTTAAAACTTTAAAGTTTGCAAATGTTTTAGAATTGAAATTATAAATGTTGTTCAACATTTTTAGATCATATCCTAGAATGTTTCACATTTGTATAAGCTTTTAACAATTAATATGCCGTTCTTAATTTTAATTCAATTGGTCATGGTCTAAAAGAGGCCTTACAATGGTCTGGTGTATGTCATCCATACATCACGTGGGAAATATCTATGAGTATGTTTCGTATGTCGTAAAAAGAGACATTTTTTCCGTTAACACAATTGTGTTTTTTGCAACTTCTAAACTACTTGGAGGATTGTCAAGAAACATTTCTTACACTTCCAGGTCTAGTTTTTCTTCCAAATGAAATTGATGCTGCTCAGATATCCAATATGAGTGCCACGTCGGTTCCAATCTGACATCCAATATGGCCGCAATCTCGAAAATATGGCCGCAATCTCGAAAATATTTTTATCGCTTCTTCTGATTGGAACACATGTATCTTCTCCAGAATACTTCTGTTCATTCCCGAATGGTGCTAATTAAAAATAGTTACGCTCAGACGGAAAATATGACTGCTACAGCAGCTATCTTGTAAAACGTGTTATTACTACTTTTGTTAAGTTTTTTTAAGTCCATTTTGAATTCTGTTTACATTTTCTTTTCTGTTTCGGAATTGTTTACTATTTTAGTTTAAAACATATTAATTACATATATTGGGTTCTTTCCAGTTTGCAAAAGATGATACTGCTATTAATTTCGACCTGACGGCAGCCATGTTGTAGATTACGCTCTTCACAGCTCATATGCTTTTCAGACTATATCGCTGACATAAGGTTGTTTAACTCCTAGGTCAGCAAAACCGTAGTTTGTCGTTTGCACAGAGTAGTACGCGAGCACTTTGACTGGATCCTACCTTGCAGTTATTATCACAGACTAATATCCAACTACAAACGAAGGGGAATGAACCATACAATGTCTGGCAGCTCAGATGTGAGTCATTATAACGTGACTTGAATATTAAGATGTTTGCCTAGTGCCATCTCGAAAAATCGCAGACCATGTGCTACAGGTGCCGTTTTAAATTTCACCTGGTCAAAAGTATTTATATGCTAAGTCAGTAGGTGCCCTGGTAACTCTGTATCGTCGGAAAGTAAGTAAGTGCTTTGAATTGTCATTGAATGTTTTAGACCCCAGAGTGACCCACACGCCGAATTCCCATGAGACTCCATACCGTCCAATTTATTCAAATAACTGCAACCCAAGTTAAATTCTAGTTACAATAATACAGATCAGTCTTTTCCATACACTTGCAGCCCAAGTTAAGTACCCACACTGTTAAATTCATTGACACTTTTAACATGTATTGTCTGCTCTGTGAGTGACATCCAGTGTTAATCCTGTGGATGTTTTTAATTGTACATTCCCCTTGTCCACATAATATTATACTTCTGCGACGGATGTGTAATGTTACATTCCCATGTCCGTGCGTGTAATTTCTATCCCCAGGGTGTTTTGCATAACTCTCATATATATCATCTTGCCACCATTTCATAACCAAGTGTATGTAAGTGTGACACTCGTGGTAGGATAGCCAAGTCACGTCGACAACCAAGTTGCCAAACCGCCCAACCGATGATCAAAGCCAGACATATAAATGAGCATATTATTACCCAAACAATCGTACTTACATGAAAGATTTTGTGTGTCATATCAGACATGGTAACAATCTTTATTTACCAATGAATAATATTCAAGGTTTTGTTTCATGCGCGACAAACATGAAGGATTCTTCCGTTTTATTACCTCTTCAATAGGTTGGTAATATGCCTGGTCTATGTTGAAACCTGCTTAGAACATTAGACAAGATCTACTATTCGTTAACTTCTATTATAGATATTAACATCCATGTTCCGTATATACTCGAGTATAAGAATAGTCAACTGCAAAATAACAAAGATCCTGATCGGCCGTAGCATAATGCGCCCGCAGGTCCTGGTCTATGTTATTTGTTCTTCTGATTACTCCTAACAAACTACACAGGTCCATATCTACCGGCGCATTATGCGCCGGCAGATATGGGTCTGTGCATTGTGCAATTAGACTTTACCTTTAATAGGGTATATACGGTGAAAGGTTGCTGCATTTGTTGTGGCAAAGCTAACTCACCATTTTTGTTTCCTTATAAACTTTGCTTTTATTTAAAACTAAAGTCCAATATTTACAATTTTTACTGTTAATAGACTCAATTTTCCATGCAAACAAATGTGGTTTCGCACCTACCCCATCACTTGAGTCTAATCAGACACGTAAAGAAAATCGAATCGGACCAAATATTTTGATGAAAACAGTATATATAGTTCATTTAATTAGTATTTTCCTGTATACGGTATTTCGTGCGAACAGAAGCAAAATATAAACAAACTAGTTCTTACAATTTTAGCAGGATGCATTTTAGAATTTGTACATTTAGGGAGGAATATAAAATACAAGAATCTAAATTTTGAAGGGATTAATTTTCGCAATCTCAACCTTTGGTTCAATATTTTCCTCATCGCTAAACAATACGTGATATACGGTAATACTGTTCCATGATCAGCCTCGTATAATAATTGATAATTGAAAAGTATGCTGCAATTTCTAATACTTACATATTTATGATACGTTTACAGAATTTGTACCTGTAAACATTGTAACTAATGAAAAAAATACGCCGCAAATAAAACTATCATGTTTTTCATCAGTCACATTCAGTATCAGATGAAAGTTTCAATAGTGTGATCAACTAGGATAGTTACACATTCCACAGAGGGTTAAAAGTCCGTTTTCGATAAATTATCAGACGGCACGTATCAGCGTGGAATCTTGATATCGCTACAAACACAAAGAAGAATATTAAATCCAATCCGAGACATCATTGATTACAGAAAGTTATTTGTTGCCAGAGGTAAATGTCAATACAGCTGTTTCACTTGCTGACAGTTGATAACTTTTGTCTGGCGCCATGATACGTGTACACCTAATACACATCAGCATCCCATTCTTGCATTCGATGATTGACAGGAACTTGACAAAGGCGATCGATTTGATTTGTTTGTGCATCTGTTAGATGGACCTTTGAAATTCGTATTTCTGTTTTATTCGCACATCCTCACGTCCACCGCCGATTTTTAAAAACAACAATATCAAGGACATAAAAATGAACAAAACTCAAACGTTTCATTCATCGACTTATAATTCTTGCCTGATTATTGAGTTACATCTCCATTAACACCTGTATATAAGAGTTCCTCTTTTAAATTTCTTTTTTTTTCAAAAAGTAAAACTTGACATTGTAAATCATGGACGCAAGCGACAGATCTGTTACTAGTATGGACTGTTCGAGAAACCAGAAACAGACCAAGCAGTCTGTCTTCTTGTATACATCAGACTTTCTGTTTGGTTTCAAACGCCAGTAAGATGACAGTGTTAGGCGACACTGGCAAAAATCAGGCTAGAACATATTCTTGATACCATTCGTTTCTAAAATTAGCAAAAGGGGTACAAACACAGGAATTCTTTAGCATAGGACATCCATTTCTACAATCAAACACCCACTGCTCTAACTGGTCATGCCTTTTATTATCAGAAACTTTTTTCTGTAGTTATAAAGGGTAATATTCTCTAAATAGCGTTATAGTGAAAATTTCAAATGCGTCCACTGTCAGTTTCTATAATGCCAACAGTCAAATTCAGAATTTATTTATATGATCTTTAATTAAAAATTTATATTCTCATTTATATTTTTGTATAATGTATATAACAATTTAATTTGCAAATTACGTACAAGCCGAACACAATTTGGCCTTTTGACGTTTAATTTGCTAGTTCAAGATATTAACTTTATTACTATGTCTGTTTCAATACTGATCTATAAATTTTATTCATAACTCGAATTTAACTCAGTTGAAATTAGTACGTGCACAGGTTCTATTTTAAGGTATTAAGAACTCAAGATTGCATAGGATCTATAAATAGATATCTTACTTACGAAATTTATAGTTACTAATAATAGAAAAATTATTATTAAATATGTTGATAATTTTCAAGCTGTTTTCTATTTGACAGGTAATGTAGGTGGGTTCTTAGAATAATTACATTATGTTACGTATATTTGATATAAGTCATTTATATTTATTTTTATTTTTGCTTGTTTGTTAGATTTAAATTTGGCATTTTAAGTTTTAAGATTGAAGGGGGGGGGGGTGACCTGTACTTTACAGAGTGAACACCAGGTGTTGACCTCATTTCTGACCTGGTTTCAGAGTTGTAAACAAGCTTTTAAAATGTTTGGTTGGTTCCAAGGACATTGTGGAGTTTTAGATAAACATCTTTCTATTTTAGTTGGGTCATACGCTGGGTCCGTGAGTTTTTGAACGTAAAATTGTTCTGAAAGGTTCTAGAAGATCACGTGACCCCTTGTTTACGTAAAAACAAGCTATAAAAATTATGTTTTGAAGCGAGCTATTCAGTAGAAGTTTGGGGTTTTAGAATACTAAGTTGTGTGTGTCTTTTTTGAGTTATTTTTAATTACCGTGTACTGTAAATTGTGTCAATTCGTTTGGATCAAGAGGAATTATTTTGTTAGTTATCTGGAAAAGAACATGTGCTCATAGATTTTCATTAACAAGAACTGACTTCATCAAGAGACATCGTCTTCCATATTGGATACTTCGCTGGAATTCGAACTTAGAATTATTTGAACATTTTTATTTCCAGAACTTTTGCAATTTCTCTAGTGGATAGTATTTTGAATTATTTTTTGATTAAGTTTGGAATTGATTCTTAAAACCGTAAGTTTAATTTTCTTTCTGAAAAATATTTGTCCTCAATAAATTGTTTATTAAGTTTTTACAAGCTTGCTATTTTCACTCTTTCTATGTTACTGTTTATTCGAGCCTAAGCACGTAACAATTCCCACTGAGTGGGCTAGAGCAAGTGTGTTGATTACCGATGCTAGAAATGTGCAGTTTGCAATTTGAAACGCAGGAGTAGTGACATAATGTGTTTTTTTATCCTTTAGTCTATATATATAAGTTCCTAGGACTGGACAATTTTCTCATTCTTATTTCTTGTGTTCTTGTTGTACAATCAAGACTGCATAGGCATTTTAATATTGCATTATGTTATTCTATAGGAGGCATTCGTTTGGGTTACTCAGCCGAATATAAATTGCTCATAGTATTATAATATTATTTTGGATCTATTGTAAATTATTAAAAAGAGTTCTGAAAAACGCCATTTTGACACCTCAGGACTGTTGGCGGGTCAGTATACTCAAAGATCTGAAATTTACACGGAACATTTCTTTTTTGGACGTTAATAGAACTTATCCAGGATTATTTTGGATTCCAGTCATAATGCTGTAAGCTCCTCTTAAATGTCGTTTTAATATCATAATTAAAACGTTTTTTTTAAAGTTTACAAAACCTGCAGAGTTTGCTTCACTCTGTTGCATAGTTTATGAACATAGAGAAGTAACAGCAGCTATATCTGTTACATTTTTGTGTCACTTCATTTTTAGCGTGTGCTGCAAGTAACGCTAATAACGTAACCCACGTACTCATATCTTTTAAGAGATTTACTTCACACGAGTTCAGCATCATATTTTTAGTTTATATAATATCATCCCTTGCAGTCCAAATGAAATAAGATCACAATTTTTAGTTCCGGTTCAATACCCACGAATGTAGTCCCAGTCTATTGTTTAGCATATTCCCCGTCTCCTTTTGTAGTCCCAGTCTATTATTTAGCATAGTCCCAGTCTATTATTTAGCATAGTCCCAGTCTATTATTTAGCACAGTCCCAGTCTATTATTTAGCATAGTCCCCGTCTCCTTTTGTAGTCCCAGTCTATTATTTAGCATAGTCCCCGTCTCCTTTTGTAGTCCCAGTCTATTATTTAGCATAGTCCCCGTCTCCTTTTGTAGTCCCAGTCTATTATTTAGCATATTCCCCGTCTCCTTTTGGTGGTGATACAAGAGATATAATTTAGGCATTATAGGTATGGATTTAAATGTAATTGTTTATTCTTTAGAATATGTAGAGAATATATAGTACAATTAATTGTGTTTTTATTCAAATGTATTACTACTTACCTGGTCCTTGCTGATCTTTAACGGCTTGTTTATAACTATCCACGTGACCGTTTCATAGCAACCAGGCTGCGTAAAAGATCCCTCATATGTTATATAGGTATCGATATTTGGAAGAAGCTGCTTAATGTGCAGTCCCTTCAATAACTTTGTCCGCTGACCTAAAAGAAGTTATAGAACTTTTAACGGTAATCACGAATAAAGCAAACTGAAAAAGGGTTTCAATCAGTAACCATAAAACATAAATAATGAGCGTCACATCTTTCATAAGACATATAATAAAATCCAGCCGTAGTGACGAAATGGCGATTACTGGGCCTGTCGAAATACTGTAATGTCTGTACTCGCTTTTAAGACGAGTCCAAAGGCAAATTGCGCCAGCAGATCTCGGTCCGTGCAGTTTTGTTAGGAGTACTCAGAAGAGCCAACACCATAGACCTTGAACTTCGGGCGCATTATGTTACGGCAAATCAGGATCTTTGCTGCTTGAAGAGAGAGAGAGAGAGAGAGAGAGAGAGAGAGAGAGAGAGAGAGAGAGAGAGAGAGAGAGAGAGAGAGATAGAGAGAGAGAGATAGAGAAAGACGTTTTACGAGAACAGCCATACCTTTATAAGTTACATGTGTAGTCAGATTTGCAATTTTCTCTATTTCTCCATTAGCAGTATCATTAATCTGAAAATATAGATTAATACAAAGTTGTTGAGCTTGAAATAGACACATATATGACTTAATGATTATTTTGAAAATCTCGGTGAATGTCTAGTTGTATTCATCCCTATGTAGGCAAGACGTGAAGTGGTAGCAGGTGTATTTTAGTGCGTAGTAGAAATAGTGGGTGGTGATCGCTCGTGCTTATGGTAACTTAAAGAACTAATAGAGATGGTGTGGTGGTGGTGGTGATGATGATGATATTCGTGGTGGTTGTGATAGAGGTAGTACTCAGCGCAGGAAAGGACATTATTATCATTTTAATCGCTTAAATGCATGCAACATCTGCAACATATGCACACAAAAAAATCGAATAAGTTTACGACTTTAAATTTGAAGCAAGCTAATTACCTAAACCATGGAGCACGTGTTTTAATTAAATACTTTCCATACTTTTTAATAAACATCAAAAGGGATCTACTCTTTGTTCTTTCTGGCTGCTTTTTGAAGGCGCTTTGGCAAAACATTTACTGTATTATCAAAAAAAAAAAACGGAAGAGAAAATCTCTTACCAAAGATGCGCAGAGGCGGCCGACCAAGACCGTCCTCAAAGGATATTGAACCTTGGCTTATTGAATTACAAGTCAGAGGTGCCGTGGGTTATATGTAAAATAAGTTACAGATGATCTGATTGTTCTTGTGATTACTTACTTTGTTGGCATCAATCTAAAAGTCGAAAACACTCTGATGCCATGCTTGTCCAAAATAAGTAGAAGTTATTGATTGACTCCTTAGTACAGACAGTACCGGGATAGCAAATTCATGTGATTGTTTCAAACTTGAGAAAGTTGTAATTGCAACTCTCTCTCTCTCTCTCTCTCTCTCTCTCTCTCTCTCTCTCTCTCAATCAATCAAACGTATTATCAATAAAAGTTCCCTATCATCGTCTATACAAATGATTGATCAAACCTTTATCACAAGAATGCCCCTTGTTATGATACAAGACAAGAATTTTGTTCTCATTCATTCTAAGTTGAAGAAACGTTAAGTTTAATTAATTTCTTTTATATCAAAGCATGTCACGTTATGCTAAGCAATTTTGTAAATACACATTTTTAGAAACTGTTTTTTTTCAGGTGCGACTGACATTTTTGATTTTGGAATTTCTAATTTTTACCATTGTAAATGGTTTTGTTTATGTTACGTTTCTTAAAAAGCATTCTTAATCTGTTTGTGTTTTTAAAAAGAAAATATTGAAAGATGTTGTTTTTAATTTTATTTAATGGCAGACTAAATGATTTGTCTACTAAAAATAAAATAAAAGACCCTGCTGCAGAAAAGTTTTCCATGTTAAATCTGATTCAAAATTTTTAAAACCCGTTTATAAGAACCGCTTATGAAATGCAATTTATTTTACTTTTAGTAACAGTGGCTTTGTAAGGTGGCTGATCCATCGTTATGGTAATAACATCATCTTGGTAATACTGTATCATTATGGTAATAATGTATCGTGTTGGTAATAATGCACCATTTGTTAATAATGTATCATTATGATAACAATGTATAATCTTGGTAAATATCATTATGACAATAATTTATCATCATGGTAATAATGTATCAATATGGTAATCATGCATCATTTTGGTAATACTACAATAGTTTCTGTAAATCTTTAAATAAAAAAGAATTTATGTTAAGCCCAAACTTTTCCCGGTGCGTTCAAATTATGATACTGGTTGTTGAGACGTAAACTATTAGTTTATAATCACAATAGCACGAGCCAAAGAAACAGCACTTAAGTCAACCGGTCAAATGTGAAATGGGATAGTACTTCACAAAAGAAAATATAATAGATGAAAAAAGAAAGAAAGAATATGTATACGAAAAGTATGAAAAGTAAACAAATATAGAATTCAGAAAATTGTACATTGACTGAATTAAATTCACATATTGCACGGATTGTACATGCAAAATTCCTGATGTCGAGACAGAGACAAGTAGTAGAACTGGAAAACTACTTTGATACCAAGCGGGTTGAAGCAGAGGAAGGAAATTGTTTTGGAATGCAAATATAAGTCTGGTACGCAAGAGATAAACATGGCAGGGATAGAACCAGAAAAAGACACAGTATGTCAAAGTTACTGACAATGTTTACACTCAATGTTAAGTCATTCATGGACCTTGCGGACTCGTTTAACAGGAAAAGCGAGAGAGCCTATATTATAAGGCCCAAGAGGAACACGCCGATACTGCCGTATGTAAAATTAGAATATGGAGATATTACCATAAATGCAGCGCCGGTGCAAGGCATTTTGGCACCATAGGCGAGATCAGATATCTGGCGCCCCCTCCCTTCCCACTCACGCCCTCCCCCCACGCTCATCATGAAATAAAACCCAATTTGCAATTTCTTCTGGCGGCCCCCTTAACCTAGTGCCCTAGGCGATTGCCTAGTTCGCCTAGCGGAAGCGTCGGCCCTGCATAAATGTTAGAGAAAAACCAGTACCATTCTAAAGGAAGATATAAAAAAAGAACGGCAGTGCTCCACATATCCCGCTAGAGATACCAATTGAAGCAACCATAAAAAATATTTCAGAAAAATTCAGATTAAAGTAAACAAATCAAGGATGGACCCAGTCTACCCTATTAAAAAAAGAGTGTGAATCTTAGAGATAGACTAAGAAAATCTGAAGACGATAAAGAATGTATTTTTTCTTCACGGATTCCGTCGTACTTATATGGTAAATGGGTTACATATACCACAGGAAATGTACCACGTGTAGAAAAGTTGGATACACCCCTCGAAAATGCGCAGAAAAAAGTACAGAAGGAGAATCCAGGGTAAACATCCAACAAAAGAAAAAGCAACAGCAGAAGATACAATATCCAAACCACGGAATAAAGTAAAAGGGAAACAATCGCAGCAACAAAGAAAGGGAAACGAGGAAAGGTTTTGTTTTTTGTTTTGTATGGTTTAACGCCATTTTTCAGCACAATATAGGCTAAACATAGTGTCCATTATTAATGGTGGAGGAAGAACCCGGAAAGAACCACCGACCCACGAGAAGCTACTGGTAAGCTTTCTCACATAACTACATTAGCCGAATCTTAGACTCGAACCCACACAGACAGAGGTGAGATGGCATTGATCCGTAATGGACAGCGCTTTAGACTCGGCCACTCGGGGCCCCTGGAAATGTGGAAAGAGACCTACAAAGTAACAGACCAGTAGTTCAATGAAGTGATCAATTGATAATCCAAGAGTCCAGTGAAGAACAAGAAAAGGAGATACAATTAAAATTTGAAAAACAACAACACCAAAGACAAAAAGAGAAAGAGCGAAACCAACAAGAACTGAAAAACCAACTTGGGAAACAAAACGCAGATTAGATAACTAAAATTGTGGAAGAACACGAGATGAAACAAACAATACAAGCAAAGAAAAAGAACAAGAACAAGAAGAAAAAAAGGAGATCCCTAGAATACAATGTGCAGAACGATTTATCACAACCGAATATGCAATGGAGACAGTACATTTTTAATCTGAACTATACAAATTGATATGAAAATTGTCATCCCCCTCACAAAATATATATGTGTACATATACATATACGCCAATGCATTACAAATGATCTGTTCATCAGTAGAACAATAAAGATAACAAGCAAACTAAAGAAAAATATTGCACACTAACACACAGATTAGGGTAAAATAATACAATAAGCCTTCGGGTACCCTTAACCTTTAGGATGGGGCAGACCTGAATGGCATGAAAGGATCAGACGGGAAATCCCCCCTCCCAAAAACAGTTAAAGTTCGAGGTAATTACCCTTTATGTCTCAACTATGTAAAATACCGTCTAAAAGCTCTATTAAAAGTAATTGATAGCGTTTCATTTAGCTTCTCAGTGATGAAAAGTATGATCTCTTTATTTCAATAAACAAGTACAATATCTACAATATGCCAACACAAACTGGTTTATTAAAAATCTTCTAAGTTTATTGTTGTCCCATGGTATCAATAATTATCGGACATTCGCTTTTCTCGACTGACTAACTGATGCAACTGGTCCAGTCATTGAAAATACTAGTGTTTGTAGCATTCGAGATGAATATATTTCATTTTTATTTTATTTTATGCTCAGACCTGTTGACAAGGTAAAGTGTATACCAAAACTGAAGAGGCAGTATGGTGTACTGCTTGATAATGTCAGATGCTTACCGTTTAAATTCCAACAAGAAATGCGAGTAGTCATATAATTCTCTTTCCTAATTCAAGATATAAAAACGATCATAATAACTATTTACAAAGGTTAAGTGATTTATTTAATTATTA
The DNA here is from genome assembly GCA_030141615.1 of Unio pictorum. Taxonomy (NCBI): domain Eukaryota; kingdom Metazoa; phylum Mollusca; class Bivalvia; order Unionida; family Unionidae; genus Unio; species Unio pictorum. Next base: position 10,459,347 of record JARLTB010000203.1, read on the forward strand.
AGTTCCAGTAGCCATAAACTATTACCTATGTTACTATTAATGACAACGCTTCATCGAGTCGTTCAATCGGAACGTTTTTGTCCTTTTCATCCCATGCTAGGATAGCCCTAAAATGTAAATAAGGACATTTCTGGCTGCTTTCAAGCAAATGTTTGTTAAGACATCATCATAACTTTACTGATCTCAATATAGGACGAGTTATCACAGTTGGCAACGTAATCAATTGTTTCAGGCTACTGAATCCGAAGCACCGCTCCGGTGGTCTAGTGGTTAGAGCGTCCGCCGTGGAAGCGAGAGGTCGTGTGTTCGATTCCCGGCCGAGTCATACCAATGACTTAAACAAATGGTACTAACAGCTGCCTCGCTTGGCGCTAAGCATTAAGAGGCTAGTGTTAGGTCTGGTCGGCCTGGTGTCAAGATAATGTGACTGGGTGGTACATCATGCTACATGATGCGACATGATGCCCCTGTGCTAGACATCACTGTAAACTGCCTCGCTGCAGACATCATAGCGATATGACTGAAATTTGTTTAAATCTACATTAAAATCCTAATTACACACATACACAAACACACACACACATACACAGAGGCGCTGAAAAACAACATCAAAGATGAAACAAAGGATCTCAAATTAGGGCATGATTTCATATTGAATTAATGAAACAAATTAAATAACTTCCAATAATTTTTCATAAATTCAATATTAAATCGTCACCCACTTGAAATTATGATTGTCACGTAGTTAGAAAGAAGAACACGTTATGTTTGGCATTTCACTCTGAAAATAGTCAAAAATTAAAATTGAAGTAGTATTGAACAATATGATTACAAAATTACTACAACCATACTTTTTAATAAATATCAGTTTAAAAGAAATTGTCCTTCTAATCAATAGAACATTTGTCAAAAATTGGATCATTTTCAAAATTGGACCGACGCTGGAAATTCCTGTGTTGTTACATAGTTGTACTTGATTAGGCTAGATAGGAATAAATGAAGCCCTATATACATGAATTTGTAAGTAGCTGCTTAGAACGTTTTTAAAACATTCCAGTTATTCTAATATTGTTAAGAAGTGAAACTTACTGGATGCAGAAACTATGCTTGATATAGAAATGTTGTTGATAATTAAAGAGATTTGTCGGTGCTGATTTACATTCGCTAGGCGAGGTCTTCATAATTCATTACCAAATAAACTGTTATTCACATCGCTTACCGGATATTCGTCACTAAAAACCTTATTAATTTGGGAAGCATCGTTACTATTATCTCGGAGTATGGCATTCAGAGTCGAAATTATTAGAGTCGTTTCGGAAATGACGATTACGTTCTGAATAAACGTAATCAAAACCACGTGATTTCATAATGGCTACTTTTTACATCGGAGGTCTTTTTCATTTTCAACATCCTATTTTTCTTCTGCGAGACACAGTAATATACAGAAAAATTAAATGTTTTGTTCTCAGGAATACATATCTGCAAAGAAAGAAACCTCTATCTACTCGGACCACTTCGAATTTAGTTATTGGCCATATATGTGAGGTATATCCGAAGGATTAACCTTGATGTTGCGTATGGGTCTTTTGATATCATGCATCTACAAATATGCGAATATTCGGAATAGGCTTTAATGTGGTCTTTGAGGTGGAAGAATCTAGGACGTAAATTAATCCTCTGATCATAAATGGCCGATATACAAAAATATCAGAACCATGACTCGAAGTCGGGCTGCAGAATTGTATTAAAGCGACAGCGCAATCCTTACAGAGTACCAATAAGGCATTTATAACCTTCCAGACATCATCAAATAACTGCTGATTTAGACATCCCAAAGGCACAATTACGGAAAATAAATATAGATTGACGCATCATGAATATTCAAAATTAATTTCATGGCAATATGAACCTGGTTCATTAGGAGAAAGTGATTTACTAACCTACATGTATAGATCGTAGACAACTATATTACGAGAGACATTACTGTTTTATATTTCAAATGTGATCTTGATAAAATAATAATATTTTGACTTAGGTTGCTTCATATGTAATGAGTCAATAAACGCCAAAGGAGGTAAGAGGAACACTTTTATCTTCGCTTAATATTTAATATTTCCACATAAATCATGCACGGATGCATGTAGTGCAAAACTGATCGATTCAAGAGATGATGTGAAGTAAAGAAAGGAAACTTTCTACCTGTCAATCAAGCCTTCTTTGTAGCTCCTTATCTCATTACATGAGCTAATTAGCTAATGGAAGCAGTATCAACTAATAGTTGGTGTCAATATAGTTGCATTACTTTCAACAATGTACAATAACATGCAGGATTCCCCCCCCCCCCACAGACACGACAAAAATACAGGAAATATATAGGAAACCTAGGCTTAAATTATTCATACTGTATTAATTTATTTTCGACCAAATTGAAATTCAAAGAAATAAAACGGTTACAGGTTTATGATGACAAGGATTATATTTTAGAAATGAGCGTAGGTGAGACCAAGAGCCAATTTCGGAGAGTTCAGTATTGTCTGGCAGAGACATATTTGTACAAGTTCACCATTATCAATAACCTATTTGAAAACCGACAGGTTTAGTTTCAAACCAAACAAGATAAAATCAGACTTAACCATGAGATAATATCTGCTAGCAGACTGATATATCCTTAGATGTGATTGCATTATTTAGGATCAAACCTTTGACGGCATTTGAGAAGAATAGGATTTGTTTTTTTTTTATTCCCCTCAAAAAGCTATCATAAGATAACCATTTAGTTCCTAATATGTTCTTCTGGCTTCAAGTCAGTATAAATATATAACAATTCATATTGTTAACACGGCCTTCGAGGCAGTCCATATATATCCCCGTCAAGCGTCAGGTGAAGAGTGTGAGGATACTAGACAAGAAGAGTCGTGACTCTTCCTTAGCTTTGTTTCAACTTTAAAATATAAGAGGTTAGCGGTAGCTTAGTTGGTATAATGTCGGATTCGTAATTTCGATTTCAAGCCAAGCCATCCTAGTTCAGGCAGTTTCTGTATTCTTGTTTTTCTTCATTTATAGGCAGAATGCTAACATTATATTAAGTTATTTATTTTACCGTAAGTGTTCTGTTTTTTTTTCTCTCACTCCGAGTCTTTGTTTCAAAAGTTACGAAACAGACAATAAACTTAGTAATTCCCTGACAGACACGCACTCTTGCTGGATTCAGTACACTTGAAAAAATCTGATATTTGTTGTATGATTTGTTGCTGCTGCTGTTGTTATAGAGTTTAACACCATTTGTCAGCACAATATAAGCTATAAATGGCGGCCAGTATAACTGGTGAAGCAAGAACACGACAAGACACGAAACAGCAATGTTACATAAAATCAGAACCCAAGGAAGTAGATAGAGATATATCTGGAACAGTTTTTGTTCACTTTTCTTTTAACATAGATGCAAACATATGTCTGACCTTGCGTTCAACGGACTGTATATTTGTACTGAATTGTACACAAATGCATATGTGTATTCATATACAAAGTTAATAATTTCAATAATTTATGTCATGCAATCAAATGTATTAGTGTCCTAGAATGAAGATTGACTGGGTTAAAATTTCACAAAGAAATTATACGAATACCATTGTCATCGCAAAGTGTATTAGTGAAAACTATGCGTATCTGGTCAGCCGACAGAGGATATACGCCTACCGCCAACGTCGTTCAATAAAATTCAATATTGCCTTTATTTGCTCTGATAATCTGTACAAAGTGGCATTAATGACTTTGATTTGGGCATGGTAATGGCGGCCAGAAACAGAAATTAGATTTCTTGATAACGGAAATCAAGTTTATTCCAATGTAAGCACCAACGGTACATTGACGTATTCGTCGGCCCCAAACAGTATTCAATGTGTTAGACATTTCGTGAAATATATTTTATATCATAATGCTTTTTAAATTCACACTACACTTTATAAAGTACATAAGTTTATTGTTTAATAAAAAATTATATTTGATTTTATTGTATAATGTATCATTAACGCTTTTCAGGACAGATTTGTTTAAAGAATAGAATTTGCCTACTAAGCAAAAGCACGTGCAGATCGATATTTTCGGATTGTTGATGCCTTTACATAGTTTCATATAACAGGCTGATATATGTGTTGGTTTTCAGTTTGAAAAATGGGTGAACATTTAATAACCCGACTGATTTTTATCTTCCATGTGTCTTTCGAAATTGAAATCATAAAGTACAGATTGAGTCTTGCAGAGAAACAAAAAAGTAAACATATAGAAGGTGATTGCCACATCTTTTTGTTTGGATAAAATCTAAATGTAATTAGTTTTATATCTAAACAAATTCAAACATACGAATTCCCCAAACCATGTTTTCTATTTGATTGGTGTATTTTTACCGGTTTTGTAAATATTTTGTTTGTGTTCTATTTTCTCTTTCATCATTTGTACATGCTATATATTACGTAGTCTGCACAAAAAATGGATTCTTTATTGATTTATTGAGGTATACATCAAATTATTCACATCCTGAAAATAATGAAATAAATCAAATACAGGTTATAGAAAGTACATCGAGGAAAAGATGTCACCGAACTAGTTTTCTAATAATAGAATTTGGCTGAAAATAAACCTCACGACTAGATATTGTAGAGGAATAGATGGACTTTGTCACAGATGACAGGATTACACAACATTTAAATGTGTTTTCTTTTTTAATTCATCTCATCCAGATGTCTTTATTACTTTATAGATATATTCTGAGTATTATTGATGCATATAATCTTCCTGAAATAAATCGATATTACATATCTTAAATGATGAATGTGAATAAAATATGCAAAAATAGAATTATGGTAAAATTCTACAGATCGGAATCAATTCTTGATTTCGGCAGGTCTTCGTTTTCTTTATTTGGAAAATGAATCAGTTTGGTAAATACATTTATAATTTGTCTTATTCTGACGCTGAAGAGAGAGAGAGAGAGAGAGAGAGAGAGAGAGAGAGAGAGAGAGAGAGAGAGAGAGAGAGAGAGAGAGAGAGAGAGAGAGATAGAGAGAGAGAGAGATTTGTATGTCTGAACGACATGCTGGTCTATAACACGTTCTGATATGTAGAACAATGACGTGCATGCTAAAATTGCAGTTCAATTATAAGTAATATAGACAAATATTCAATGCATTAATTTCTTTCTTTGTGTGAATTTGTTCTGTCCGAAACTTGAAGATTAGAAAGAAAATGATGTCTTTGACGGCATTTCGTTAAATCTAACGCGCTTTTGGTGTCAATTTATGGAAACACCAGCACCTGAAGTCAGAATAATCACACACATACGAGCATAAATTCACAAACAACGGTGCAAAACTTGCGTAACATAGCCTCGACAAGATTCAATGATTGGTTTGTTTTTTCCAAGTATGCAACGTGCTTAAAGCTGACTGGATGGTATATAACCACAAATTAAAGGGTATGTATGTATGTATGTATGTATGTATGTATGTATGTATGTATGTATGTATGTATGTATGTATGTATGTATGTATGTATGTATGTATGTATGTATGTATGTATGTATGTATGTATGTATGTATATATGTATGTATGTATGTATGTGTGTGTATGTGTGGAGGTGGGGGTGGGTGTATGTATGTATGTATGTATGTATGTATGTATGTATGTATGTATGTATGTATGTATGTATGTATGTATGTATGTATGTATGTATGTATGTATGTATGTATGTATGTATGTATGTATGTATGTATGTATGTATATATGTATGTATGTATGTATGTGTGTGTATGTGTGGAGGTGGGGGTGGGTGTATGTATGTATGTATGTATGTATGTATGTATGTATGTATGTATGTATGTATGTATGTATGTATGTATGTATGTATGTATGTATGTATGTATGTATGTATGTATATGACTGCAAGAAAAGATAAAAGAGGACGGATGGGTTATTTGCAGATCCAGATTTGTCATCGTATAATGCGCTGCTTGATCAGATTGTTTTGCAGTTGTATTCAATTTATAACCGTGTGTATATGCTACCTTGCGTGAGAGAAGGAATGTATATAAATTCCAATTGTGAAATGAACATATGTATGTGTGTGCGAGTGTCAGAGAGAGAGAGAGAGAGAGAGAGAGAGAGAGAGACTACATTACAAAAACAAATTTTATGTTTTCGCAATAAAAACAAAAACACCAAGTGCATGAAGGGTAAGAGATACGGTTTCTTCTAAATAAATCATTATTGAGTAGGTTACATTTTATGTCTTAAGCGGGCTAACAATAAAGAAATTTGCCGAAGGCAACACGCTAATTGAAACATCATTGGCTGAAATAATGCGTTCAGTTAAATATTATCCAAAGATTCCTAAAGAGAAACAGTTTTGTGTAGGTAACTCAATCCTAGCCCTAACTTAAAGATGGCAGGAAGAAATTTGTTTTTATAGTTTCTCAAGCTCTACAGGAATGTTACAATAATTTGTGCACGTATTGGAAGAAAGTCGGGTATGAAATCTGGTCATTATGAATTTATATTTTACAAAATACAAAGGATTATCATCGATTGCTTGCATAACTGAGTAGGCCAGAAATTAGCAGCGTTAGGTTATATTTTAAATCGTTCACAACTGATAAAATTTCGTGATGACAAATTTTCAAATCTGTATTCTAGAGTCGGGCAAATATAAGCGAAATAAATTTTGTTTAGATCAACTTAGATGAAGTGTACTCAAACTTCTACAGTGCCCAATACATACTGAAGCTAAATCAGATAAGATTGTTTAAATCGTAAATTTCGATTCGACCAAGAAACATTTGATTCTAAGGTAACTCCATGATAGGAATTAGATGTAACACTTTTTTCAAGATCTGGTAAACATTTTGTTTCTCGATTAGTAAACAAGACAAACTATGTTTTTAATTGATTGAAAATATACTATCCGCAATATGACCTGATCGGAAAAATTTTGAAGATTGTGATCTATCGCTTGGGATTTATAATGGATAAACGACACAAGTTGTACTGAGGTTTCTGTAAATAATCTTTCGAGTTTGTACAATCAGGTATAGCAGTAATATCAACATGAATAGGAATGGAGCAAGGACGGTTCCCTAGGGCACGTATGCAGTTGGTTATTTTAAGTTTCAGAGTTCATTACTGACAGTAACTCCCCGGTTCCTATTAGCAATGAAATCATCTATAAATCTCAATTAATTCCAGTCAATATCATTAACTTTTTAATTTCAGTAGCCGTCCCCTATGCCACGCCCTACAGAGATAGCACACGAGATTTCATGTCTGTCTATTGCACTGTAATTAGTGTGATAGTGTGGTGGATATCGTAGAGGTAAACTTAGACTGAATGACTCAAGTTACTAATTCAGTTCCTATAGTAAGCCTATGAAAAAATTCTGATATTAAAAATGAAAGAACTTTAAACCTCTGAATGCTCATTATCAAACCTGTATCTGTCAGTTCAGATACTCCATTGATGACAGTTTCTGTGTAGAGAAAACCACATGTGTTTGAAACGAGCTTTGATTTCCACACCAAAGAGTCAGGTGGTAATAAATAATAATAATAATGAGGACTTTGTATAGCGCCTAATCTTTAAAAGCTCTAAGCGCTTTACACCATCAATAATGATATGACTACACTACAGAACAACAAATGACAAAAACAATGAAATTGGAAAACATAAAAACATGCTGAAAATATATAAGATACAAAACATGATTAGGTCGCTCAGTTTGTCCCTGAAGTCGAAACAGGTGAGTCTTGAGAGCACTCTTAAAAGGGACCACTGTGTCTTTGTGTCTAATTTCAATGGGCAATTCGTTCCACGTCACCGGGCCCTGGTATGCAAACGAACGTTGTCCATATGATTTTGTTTTCACTTTTGGAACAATGAGTATACGATTATCAGAAGAAGAGTGTAAGGATCTAGCTGGTGTATACACATGGGTGAGGCTGGATAGGTATGTTGGACTGGAGTGTCATTGAAATATAGCACAGAGAACAAATTTGTGTTTGATTCTGTATCGAATTGATAGTCAGTGTAGGGTACAGAGCAGTGGTGAGGTGTGTTCTGATCGAGGTACTCTAAAGATGATCCGTGCAGCTGTGTTTTGAACTTTTTGAAGTTTCTGGAGTAAATATTGTGATGAACCAGACATAATTGAGTTACAATAGTCCAGTCTTGAAAGTACTAATGAACACACAAGTGTTTTCGTGGCATCAACAGAAAGATATTTACGAATGGAACTGATGCGTCTCTATTCAAGATATGCAGCCCTGCAGATGTTCATGACATGTTGGTGCAATGTGAGAGTACTGTCTAGAGTAGCACCTAGATTCCGTACTGACTGTGAGAATTTAATGTTGGTGTTGCTGATATTTATTGTCTGAGGTCAAAAATGTGAATGAGAAAGTCTTTGTGTTGTGATCAGAATAGCCTCAGTTTTATCATCATTCATCTGCAGCTTGTTACATGTCATCCATGATTTCACATCAGAAATGCACTTCTCTACTCTATGGATGGTAGCATCAACTTCAGTTGGGTGACTAGACTTGTATATTTGGGTGTCATCAATTGGTGCGACACTGGGTGATGATCTATGACACTTGAGAGAGGCTGAGTGTACAGAATGAAGAGAACAGGTCCAAGAACAGATCCCTATGGAACACCATAACATACGTCAACTGGGCTGGAGTGTATTCCATTTGCAGATATAATTTGTGTCCTGTTGACTAAGTAGGACTTGAACCACTGTAAGGCTAAATTCTGAATGCCAAATACATGCTGGAGACGGTGAAATAATATATCATGGTCTATTGTGTCAAATGCTGCAGATAAATCCAGGAGAGTGAGGACTGTAATCTTTCCACTATCCAAAGCAGAGATAATGTCACTAAATACTTTCAGAAGAGTTTTTTGCCGTACTGTGGCAAGGGCGATATGCAGACAGTACATTGCTAAAAAGACTGTTTGAATTCAAATGAGATACAAGCTGAGTTAGAACAACCTTTTCTAAGATCTTTTCTCATTACTGTAATGAGTTTTACGAACGCAGTCTGTCAAAGATCTGAAATTCCATAAATAAAACAATGTGTTTCTTACAGTTACAACTAGGTAAAGCTCTATTTTAACAAAAATCTTTCGTTCATTATAAACCAATCCTAGCCAGCCAAACCCGTATAGACTATATTTATCTCTACGGAAGTCTAGACTGGTCCCCATTCTCTATATCATTAGTACAGTGAGTCCTAAAAGTACCTCATTTTTAACTAAATACATTTTGTAACATTAGTTATACCTGTAAGAACTATCATTTGAAAGACATGGCCAACAATGTTGAGTATTGAAACAGGTGTATAGATAGACGGGATCAACTACCCTCCGGGGTGGGGGGGGGGGGTGGGGGGTGGAGGAGGCTACCACAGTAGTTACTCTCCATTTATTACAATACTGATGCTCCTAATATTGTCTGAACCAGACGGTTTTTTAATATGTTGCGTGCAAATTCCATGTACCGTCTGACTTGCACTGGGCACAGTTTAATTAAGTTTAAACGGAGATAATTAAAAAAAACTCATTCAGAGAGGATATTTTTCTGTAAGTCATACCTGGACGAAATCGAACCAAAAGAAATCTTTCAGTAATTTGCATTTTCAAAGCTTGGTGGCTACTGTGGTCTTTAGGTATTGAACTAGAGTCAATATTGTTATAGTCTGCGGATGCTACAAGTCAACGAGGCTTGCAGTGTGAAGGGCAAAGCAAATCTGTGTTGACCAGATTACTTTGCACAAGAAACATCGTGCATTTGTTTTTAAAGGTGCGGCCTCGTTTCGGAACATCCTCGGCCTTTCCGTTAAGTTGAGAAAGAGCCCTCAGATGTTTTCACCTCCACTTAGACCTATATTTAAAACTACTTCTGTTCACATGAAGGCGACAAAGTCTATATGTTTATATATTGGGTAATATCCCTTGTAGTATTAATAGAAATTGTACAATTTATAAAAATATCTATATTAGTCATGTCGAATACAACGGAGCATTACACTTTTGAACAAGACAAGTCACATGTGAACAGCACTGTATTTTAGGGTACCATTTAATTTCTTGAAAGGAATGATAATATATTGGGTGTAGACACGAAACTAGTACGATCGATTTTAATTAATACAAAACCGTTCTGACTGACCTGTAAAAATGCTGCTATGATGGCAATTCCTCTTGGAGAAGTTTGAGCTCTGCTAATGTTTGCATAAACATCTGAGTTGTACGCCACCAGATGAATCTGAAAGGCGAATAATCCGTTAATCATGATGCATATGGAACAAAACTTATCAGCTTTAATGGATCCTTGCTGTGTAAATAGCGACCATTTTTCAAGACCAATGGAAAACTTTTAGTGTCAACATATCAGTCAAGAACATTTGTTTTGAGATCAATTGGTGCGAGATAACATGCTTCTGTGAATTGAATTGCAGATTTACCAATGAGGTCATTTCAAACGAACTTAATTGCTAACTAAAGATAGTGACTGTATTTCTCACACATCAGTTTCATGACTCAATTTCGCTCAACATGTTAAATACCTCGACCTATTATTAACACTTATATGTGACATTATGTTGGATGTTCCGTAAATTGTATTTTCCATTCGTGTCCTAATTGTACAGATATTATCTACATAATAACTATTTAATAATGATAGAGTCCTTACCTTGCTTACAGCACTTTAAGAGATAACCGAACATTGAGATTTGATGACGTATGATGGCATACCTTTAAGTGAAGCAAATATTAGGTTTTTTTTATCAGCGAAGCGCCAACGGAACTGATAAAATGTACAATTTGTGACAGTAAAATCAAGTCACATGTCAGAAAATCGGAAAACATAGTAAATTAATCACATTCTAACTCGAGCTGGAAAAATTGGTAATAAGGATTGAAAATTAATTACTTCATGACATACGTCAAAAGGAGAGTCCCAATTGGTATGATGCCGCAGTGCTAGACATCGCTATAAACTGCCACACTGCAGACATCGTAGTGATATGACTGAAAAAGTGTTAAAGCTACGTCAAAAATCCAAATCAAGCACACGCATGCACACACACACACACACACACACACACACACACACACGCAGAAACACAGACACACACACATAGACAGACAGACACACACTCATCATTGAACTGAGCAAATTTGATAATATAATGAAGTAATGCTTATTTACTTTTCTCATATAAAGTTTCAGTAATAACGAGGGTGATTACAATATCAAAGAGACGTAGTTGCAGCACCAGCACTGGCAACACCGCATCATTTTCAAGAAGAGCAAAAATTAAAACAAAAGCAACAATAGCAGCAACAGTAACAACATAACGAATACATATTGGTGCTTATGGTGTATCTGCTACAACTGTCACTACAATTCAACGACGATGCGCATATTACTACAATTTAGAGCCAACAAAACATTGGCTAAAATATAAAACAGATGCGGATCCGAGAGTGGCGGGGGAAACGGGTGGAGGGCAGAGCTAAACAACTAAAACGTTTAGATAGTTTTCTCTACAATTACATGGTTAAATTATGCATGATTTAAACCCCGAACACACATTGGAGGTTTGTTTCCACATCCACTTGCCGGTTTGTTTACGTCCCTCCTAAAATATATTTATGGATCTGCCACAGTAGCATTGTCAATTACATAACATAAAATACCACTTACCTCCCCTGGAAAGGCTTTTCCCTGTATTGTGTGTTCTGAACCAATATAATTCTCGCCTCCGAAGTGAAGTTTGATTTGTTTGATGCGGTAATTGTATGACAAGGGGCCTAACGTCAAGTTGACGGGAGTAGTTTCGACGTCCGTGTCATTGATTTCCAGTGTGAGATCATATCCGTTGTTCACTAACGTCCCACTGACCTAATGCATTAGATTGATTTATTCTGTTAGTAGCGTGCTGAATATACTCGCTTTAAAGATTAATATAACTGCAAAATAATATACCTGATCTATTGTTGCATAATGCATCGGCAGATCAGCGTCTATGTTGTTTTCTTTACATTTTACTCATAGTAAACTGCACGGCCCTATATCTTCCTGATCATTAAGCGAAGGCATATTTGGGTTGTGCAGTTTAAAGTAAAACTTCAATTATAAGAGAGTGTATATATATATATATATATATATATATATATATATATATATATATATATATATATATATATGTTTTATTTTCAAGCATATTATACGAAGACGATACGCAAATGTATAGTACTGACGTCTGTGACAGATGACGTCAGATTTGATCGGCAGTATCTTTGATAAGATTAAAATGCTAATTTTATTCAAATATAATTTTGCAGCTACAGAATATGCACTCTGATTGACTGATTGATTGGATCTCATTTATTGAATTCATTTCTGTGTTTCAATCTCTATTATCATGAAAAATAAAGAAATATTACTCATTATGATGACCCATATATATATATATATATATATATATATTCGATAAGCCTCGGGAAATATATCGCATAAAAAAGAAGTATAATACATACATACATACATACATACATACATACATACATACATACATACATACATACATACATACATACATACATACATACATACATACATACATACATAGATACATACATACATACATACATACATACATACATACATACATACATACATACATACATACATACATACATACAATAACGCACTTCATTTACGTAACTACATATAAAGTTCAAAATAACTTACATATAAAGAAGGCTAATGTGTCACTTAATAAGCCAGAACATGTTTGTTTAGGCATGCATTCACCTTTGACAGACAACACAAAAATTAATCAATATTTAAGTTGTATTCAAAATGCTTTTGTTTAATACTCTATCGTCTGACACTGAGTATTAGAAGAAGCAGAACGAACAACTTTAGTACCATTCAACAAATAATTTATTTCCTTCAACTACAAACTGAAAATATGAAACGAAATTACCGTAGTGTGAATTATTCTCCAAATAAATATAAAAGTTTTATTTTAAGATCAAAGCATAGAGTATTCCAAATCAATTCCTTTGTTGTTCCTAATGAATTCTAATCTTGGAAATACTGATGTACCAATATTTTTTAATTTGTCCGATGTGTCAATAGTCTTGTTTATCACAATGATATTCTTCAGAATATGTTTGGTTGAGTCCTGAAATAATCACAAAGCAGTGTTTTAGGTCAATAGTTAACGAGCTCTGTTTAATTCCAATACAACTTTTGGACAAATAATTCCTCTCCCGAGGTAATAAAATACAAATAAAACTCTGATTATAGCATTTGCTAAAGAGATGAAGAGAAAAATCTCTTTGTAAAAAATTACACCAAACTGCAAATAAGATCAGGTTTTGCGCTTACATTTATGTAAACATCGTGACAAAAATCAGATAGGTAGACGGTATAATTTCCAAGGGAGAAACCACGTTCCGGATATCATGAAATATGCATAACACTTTTCTTTAGTGATATTATAAGAAAATTATACATGAACTATGACAGATATCAATGATTCTATTTGACAACGATATGCAGAAGAGATGAAAGTTACAGTGAACATGTTATTGCGCTAGTGCTCGATACAGATAAGTACCCGGATTTTAAACGATTCAACAATTTTTAAATCATAATAAATTCACTAAAAATTGTTAAATACCATCATTAAGAGTTTGAATACTTTTATGTTAGTGGCAAATTAAATTGACATTATAATACCATAATAGCACGTGCCATCCAGCTCATTGAAAGCAGTATTAATCCATTGATCTTGTGAAATCAACACTGCTCTCTTTCTTTCTTTCTGGTTCAATATGTAAAATATGGGAAGACTTCCGTATTTTGAAGGGATTTTCTAACTTGTTTTGCTTTTACTATATCCAAATGTTCCTTATCGAAAAACTTTTATGCCGAAGAGTCTAAATTACCAATTGTGAAGAAAATGGTTAATTAAATGGCCGTAAACAAGAAAACCCTTATTTTTCTAACAGCTTATTTTTCCACACTTCTGTCAGACCAAGGCTATTTAATAAATTCCGGAGTAGGATGCCTATATTCTCGATCCAGGTTTAATTCTCTTGTCAGTAATCATTAGGTTATAAGGTGTTTCACGGTTACTATCTCACCAGAGAGCATATCGGTGCAGCTCACTTCCGGATAGTTCAATAATTAAAGATGGCAGACGTAGATCAAGAAAATATGACAAACCGCTCAGATTTTGCAAATAGGATCAATATCTCACTATCTTAAAAAGAAATTCTATCAATGTTTGATCAATTATTGTTACATCTCGTTTGTTTTCCCCACTAACTTGAGCTGCAGCCAGCTTTCAAATAAATGTTCTCTGTCCATTTCAGATCTTCATTACATTTCCATTACTACATTATGTACTAGTTTGTGTTATTTGATTGTGCAAAAGTGTATCGCTGCGTAAAAAGTTCTTGCAATTTATCTCGCTTGAAGAATATTGAAAATATGTTTATTTTTTACAACTTTAATCATAGCAATAAATTAAGGTTCAACGACTACGAAAAACATTCTAAGTTATTAAGGTTCTTTTATTATTGATTTAGACTGCCGCATTTATAATAATGTTAATTATATTTTTCATGAAATAACGAGTTTTATTCAAAATGCACAAAAGCCATCCGTGCTTGAACAGACAGGCGCACGTACGATTCTCCTTGATTAGTATTCTAATTTTATTACCTTGAACGGATGGAAATTTTAGAGTATACAATTTGGAGAAATATCTATGTTAGATACACTATGTATGTACAGGACATTTGTGGGACAAACATTGCTACATGGGACAGATATTGTTACATAGGATAGATATTGTTATACAAGAGAGATAATGTTATACAGGACAGGTATGTTACATACAACAGATATTGCTATACATAGCTATACATACATATATATTGTATGGTGCAGATTTTGTTATACAAGACAGATATGTTATGTACGACATATATTGTTATACAGGACATCTCTTATTACATGGGACATATATTTTCTTTACCAGAAGAAAAAAAATTAGTGCAGAATTTAATTTGGTCTGGTATAGAAGTGTTGATGTACTGGTTGCTGTCTTTGTTCTCGAAAATAGCTACAGGAGATCCTGAAATTCATCACACACGCAGCATTTCACGTACTATTTGAGTACAATTCCATGTCTAGACTCTAGCGAAATTTGTATTTGCTGGTTCTTCTTTATACAAAATCATCGCGATGAGGAATAACGATTACTATATGTTTGATAAATGATATAATGACGGCGAGATCCTCAATATTGAGAAAACCATTTTCCTAGAAATCTTACATATATATATATATATATATATATATATATATATATATATATATATATATATATATATATATATATATATATATATATATATATATATATACACACATATACATATATATATATATATATATACATATATACAGAATTTTTTTTTACTAGTATGATTGCGTATAAAGCACCTAAATGTTTCTAAAGATGCAATATTTATTTACAATGGAGGGTAAGTATTTTCTTCTTTATTTCTCCATAAAGACGTCAAGTATTAATAAAATGAAACTGTTTTTCGATGTTAAAGTTACAAATTTGACAATCCTTTCTCATAGCAAATACTTTCATATCTTCCCGTATTACCTCTGATTGTCAAGTTCCCTACACTAAGCATACTGATTAGATAACAAAGATTGTTGTCTCATAATAATTTGTTGTTTTTGTTTTGACAAGTAAAGTTTAATTTCAATGACGTACAAAATCGTGTTCGTTCTACGTCTTTCCACCCCAGTTTGGATTCAATCGATAACATCTAGAGGGACTCGACTGAATATACATTTGAGTTGTAGTGGTTGGCGATCTTCGCGTTGATTTTGTTGCGAATGTGCCTTTTGTGATTATTTAGTAGCTTTCTGAAATCAATACTTTCGCCAACACATTGAATGGAACAGATCTTGCATGTCAGAAAATAGATTCTATTTTTTGGCGCGACATCCTAAGTTATGATTAATCGTTTAGTCCTGTTGTCGAATTTCTGATAGATTTGCTCTCGGGCATATGTTTTGTTCCTGAATCTTTCGAGTTGTATGAAGTTACCTTGACATGCACCAGATGTTCTTTGAGAATTTAGGTCTCATGTATGTAACCAAAGGAACTTCTTGAAATATGCTACTGAGACCTTCGGATGATTAAATATAGTCCCAATGCTTGCGTATGATCAGTTGTAGGTTTGGGGCATCGGGGTGGAACGTTAGAGCACGAATGTTATATTAGTTGTATATTTGATGATGATTATTCTGTCGAGGAGACTAGATTTGCTAATAGTCTCCTAGATGTACGTCTCTAAATCCAAATCTCTCTCTCTCTCTCTCTCTCTCTCTCTCTCTCTCTCTCTCTCTCTCTCTCTCTCTCTCTCTCTCATTGTTGCTTTTTGTTTTACTAATCAATATCGAGTCAATCGTAGTCTCGTTATTACCAAACTGTTAGGATGTATGCCTTGTCAGACTGAAAAAGAGAGTTGTAGCAAATAATTTATTTTGTGTGAACATGCATACATTATTACTAAAAGATTTATCAGCAAGGTCCATAAACATGTCGCATGTGTGCCATAAGGATTTTGTATGTGTCCCATTAAGATGTCGTATGTGTACCAAAAATATGTATTTTTCCCATGAACATATTGTATGCATAGCATTAACATATTGTGTGTCGTAAAAACATAGTGTATGTGTCCCATAAACATATTGTATGTGTCTCGTAAACATATTGTATGTGTCGCAAAAACACGTTGCATGTGTCCAGTAAACATATTGAATGTGTCGCAAAAACATATTTTATGTGTCGCAGAAACATGTTGTATGTGTCCAGTAAACATATTGTATGTGTCGCAAAAACATATTTTATGTGTCGTAGAAACATGTTGTATGTGTCCAGTAAACATATTGTATGTGTCGCAAAAACATATTTTATGTGTCGCAGAAACATGTTGTATGTGTCTCGTAAACATATTGTACGTGTCGCAAAAACATGTTGTATGTGTCCCGTAAACATATTGTATGTGTCACAAAAACATGTTGTATGTGTCCCGTAAACATATTGTATGTGTCTCGTAAACATATTGTACGTGTCGCAAAAACACGTTGTATGTGTCTCGTAAACATATTGTATGTGTCACAAAAACATGTTGTATGTGTCCCGTAAACATATTGTATGTGTCTCGTAAACATATTGTACGTGTCGCAAAAACATGTTGTACGTGTCCAGTAAACATATTGTACGTGGCCCATTTTCACAAGAGCAGCATATTGTCACCAACTTTGCCAATATGTTATTTGGAGGAAAAACCACATCCAAAGCGAAGCTACTGGCAAGCTTTCTCACAAATCTCGTTCGCCGAGCCAAGACTGAAACTCGGCGTAGAGAGGTGCGATATCGGTGATTTACAACAGCAAATGCCTTCGACCACTAAGTCACTCGGCCTATTAGAAAGAATGAAGAATAACAAGCATAATTTACCCTGTTTATAATAATGTTTATTATATATTTTTTTAAATAAAACGTTTCCTATAGAAGATTGTACAAATCCTGTTCTTTATTATGATATAAACATTGTATGGAGATCTAATGGAACATTTTTTTGTTTTCTATCACACTTCTCAACAAATGTTGTATCGAAATTGTACTGTAATTTTATTCCGATAACTCCTTTAAGAATCGAGCTGCATCCAGTGGTCATTGCTTTTCAAAGACACATGTTAAAAGTCAGAGCTTCTTTGAAACCTCTTTAGCATGCACTCAACTGAAATTCTTGACAGACAGTAAAATCATGGCATAGGGAATAAGGATTTTATAGGTGAGAATTTTGTCTACAATTGTGCGTGTTGTATATGTAACGTGTTCTTGAGTGAATTCGTTTCTTCACATATTTCATTGCCTGTCACTTAGGTATCGAAAAAGTGTTAGCCGAATGTGTCAGTCAAAAGAAAGAACATACGTCTTTCAATCGCTAGGCAAGTAAAGACGGCGTGAATAAAACTAAGGCTTATTCTACAAAAACATTGGAACATAATCGCATTGTGTAATCCGGACGAATCTTAGCTGGATGGTTGGAGATCACGTGTCCAGATAATGAAATTGCCTGAATGCGTAAAGTTAAACCTAGAAAATATTTTTTTCTGGCTGGAAAATAATTGAGCATCCGAGCTTTGTCTAATCAGAATTAAAGAGCAATTTTATTGTTGTAACTTTATTGCTGTTTTTTCTGATAATTGTGTCAAGGACATATATTGCAATACCATCAATCATACTTTATATTCAAAGCAGACGGACGTAGATTGATGAAATATTAAACACGTCCTTCTGTGGAAGGTCCTATATTAGTGTTGATTAAATTATATTTTTATCTGTAATGGAAACGTGCAATTATTCTACTGTGTACTGTGAACAGAACGAACAAAATAACCAATGACGAAATAAAGAGAAACACGATGCTGCCATATTCAGACTGTGTCTAATTCTTACTTGGATTAATAGGTATTCCCTTATTTAAGACTAGATACATTAGTATTATGATTATGATATATGATTGTAAATTTGACACACACACACACACACACACACACACACACCTTCACGATCTATTAGCCAATTTATCTTTATTTCTGAAGTGAAGTAGAAAAATATTTATACGCCCCACCCGTACAAAAATACTCAGATGCAAAAATGATAAAACAAAGGAAGATTTAGACTGAGCTTTACAGTAATACATAAAGTCAATAATCTATGTTACGGATATATGTTTGGACCTAGACTCTTGACATATATTTGCAATGCCAATTTGATTAGGACAGACCTAGATTCTTGACATATATTGTTTGCAATGCCAATTTGATTAGGACAGACCTAGATTCTTGACATATATTGTTTGCAATGCCAATTTGATTAGGACAGACCTAGACTCTTGACATATATTGTTTGCAATGTCAATTTGATTATGACAGACCTAGACTCTTGACATATGATGTTTGCAATGCCAATTTGCTTATGACAGACCTAGACTCTTGACATATATTGTTTGCAATGCCAATTTGCTTATGACAGACCTTGACTCTTGACATATATTGTTTGCAATGTCAATTTGCTTATGACAGACCTAGACTCTTGACATATATTGTTTGCAATGCTAATTTGCTTATGACAGACCTAGACTCTTGACATATATTGTTTGCAATGCCAATTTGATTATGACAGACCTAGACTCTTGACATATATTGTTCGCAATGCCAATTTGATTATGACAGACCTAGATTCTTGACATATATTGTTTGCATATGCCAATTTGATTAGGACAGACCTAGACTCTTGACATATATTTTTGCATATGCCAATTTAATTAGAACAGCTAATCGATAGGTGCCGTTTATTACTGCATGGGTTAAATTTTTGACTGAAACCAATGTGATGCCTAATCAGAACGGCATATATGTATGTATGTATGTATGTATGTATGTATGTATGTATGTATGTATGTATGTATGTATGTATGTATGTATGTATGTATGTATGTATGTATGTATGTATGTATGTATGTATGTATGTATGTAAATATCCCCCATCAAGAGGGAAGAATGCAACTGAAAATGACTGTATGAAAGTGACTGATATAAAAATATACCTGTATAATTAGACATATTAAAGAGTTAAAAGTTTGTATTGACCGATAATCTAATTCGTTCAGCTAGTTTTACGGCAGTTGGAAATACGGCGAAACTGCAAATTTCCGCAATGCATTTTCTGGATTAGATAACGACACAGATAGATATATTTGTATTATGACGTTTCGTTTAAACGCTGTGGGTTTCTGCTGAATAAGGGGGTATATTTAAGAACGTTTCACCGAAACACCTATAATTTCTTGAATGCTCAAAATAGATGCCTGACCCACGCAAAGGCTGGAGCTAATGTAATATTTCTGAGACTATCGTAGATTAGCTGCCGAAGACATGCAATGTCTGTCAAAGACAAAGTATTACTTGACTAGAAAAGACATACCAAATCAATAAAATCAAAACTATTAACATACACGACATGTTTAATAAACCATTTTGTTTTGCCAGGAATAGTAAAGATTTACTTTAGGAAAGACTTGCAAAATATTTTACTAAGTACTCGTTTTGAACATATTGTTGGTGAGGGAATTCGATTAAGCGTATTTTTTTTAGTCTGGGTAAATGATGCCTTATGCTTTTTATGAATAAAACCTTGGAATCTGGGTAAATTACGCCTAATGCTATTTATGAATAAAACATTGAAGTCTGGGTAAATGATACCAAATGTTATTTATGAATCAACCCTTGGAGTCTGGGTAAATGACGTTTAATGCTATTTATGAATAAAACTACCATTCAAGACGAAAATGGAACATGCCTCACGGAAGCAAGTGACATTGCCAAACGATAGACTGAGTAATGTAAAGAACTTTACAACCTTCATTCCACAGGAGACAAGGAGGTGCTTAAAGTTCCAAACTCCACAAATGATGATGATTTCCCCATTCTCAAAGAAGAGGTGAAGTCAGCAATTAGAGCACTGAAGAATGGGAAGGCACATGGTGTAGACAACACCTCAGCTGAACTTATCAAGAATGGGAGGATCAGTGATAGAGCTACTAACACAGATCTGAAACACGATCTGGCAGACATGCGAATGGCCTATACAGTGGACTCAGTCACTAATTATAGCACTCCCCCAAAAAGGCATTCTCCAGCTGTGCCAAAATTACAGAATTATCAGTTTGATCAGCCATGCTAGTAAGGTAATGATGAATATCATCTTGAACAGACTGAACCCACAAGCAGAATAAATAATCGCTGAAAAACAGGCAGAGTTCTGGAGTAGAAGAAGTATACCAGAACAAATTTTCAATCTTAGGGTTCTGTGTGAAAAGTATTCGCAACATCATTAAGACATCTATCGTACGTTTATAGATTTCAAAAAGATTTTTGACAGAATGTGTCATGAGGCATTTATGGCCACAGTGAAGAAGTACAACATGGATCAAAAGTTGACCAATACCATCAAGCAGCTGTACACCATGGCTACCAGTGCAGTAATTGCTCAGGGTTCTGTGGGGGACTGGTTCCAGACAACAGTTGAGTACTTCAAGGTTGTCTTCTGTCACCCACGCTTTTCAATATCTACTTAGAGAGCATCATAAGCAAAGGCCTGGAAATCCCATGTGGGACAGTCAGCATTGGACAGCGTAACATTACCAACCTACGCTTTGCAGACGACATTGATAAGCTGGCCGGCAGTGAAAACGAGCTTGCCATCTTAGCAAAGAACATGGACGAAATATCTTTCCGATTTTACATGGAGATAAGTGCCGAGAAGACAAAGCTGATGACAAAGAGTGGCAAACAAATCTCAACCAAGATTGAAGTCGGTGGACATGAACTTAAAGCAGTGGACGAGTTCAAATATATTGTTTCCATAATCACCAAAGAGGGACCAAGAGCAGCAATTTTGTCACGTGCAGCACAAACAACGGCAGCTATGTCAAAGCTTATACCCATCTGGAGAGAATAATATATAATTGTATGTGTATATACATTGTGAGGTGCAAATTTCTGTCGATCTGTACAGACCACATTAGTTTGCGGAATATAACAATTAATTTGATTTATGGGGACATTTGATTGTTAAATAACTATGCTGACATGATTTATAAGGTCTGTGTCGGGAGAGGAAGTAACTCTTTATTCAGCCTTCGTTTATGTCACCGTCTCAAACAACTGTTGAGAAAGGTTAACTTTTTTCTGCATCGAAAATATTGAAATTGAAATTCTCCAGAACAGTTGATCAGCAGCCTAGAGTCAGGCTGACATTTGGCGCCTAGTTATAAAATGCGCTAGATATAATTAATCCTGATTGGTTACGCTAAATACGAGGCGTGTTTCCCACACAAAACTCCTTGCTCGTATGTTAGACCCATCAGAGCACCTAGTTAGTTCTCGTTTTGTCCTGCAAGAATGAAATTGACTTACTCCGAGAGGAATTAAGAAGAAATTATCTCTCGTAAAATTGTTTTGTCTGGGGGACCAAATATCTGTAAGGTCGACAGACACATATTTGGACGATAGATGAAGTCAAAGCTTAAATCACACTGTATTTGCGCCAACCACATGTAAATTCGTGGTGATGCAAGCCATTATTTGTTGAACCTCATAGAGCAATATTCTAGGAATGAATATAAATGTGTTGAGTTCGTCTATATTAATTTGTACGATGATCGTTGTTTCTATAGGAATTTCATATATTACTTTAATCGATATGAGATATAAGGATCCGTGTGAATTTACTGATCTCAGACGAATTCACGTACGGTAAATACTTGAGTGCGCATTGACTGAAATTAACACTATAAGAAATGAGATTTCATGTATGCTAACGACTTGAATGTGTGTATTTGCTGAAATTCACGTAGTTGAGCCATTTAATGGAATGCATTCATTAATATGTTTAATTTAGAAACGAACCGTTATGTCTCGTGTAGTGTTAATGTGAGGCACTGTTGAATTATATATTAAGAAGTAAATTAATATTATGAAACTACGTTTTATTTTTGTCTGCCACATTTGGCTCGACTAAGATAACTTTTTGTAAATGAGGCGAGACAAAGCAGAGAGTATGAGAGAAGGAAAAAGAAAACAGCGAAAAGGACAGAGAATAACAACCACCGTGAAGTTGTATTGAACCAGAAAGAAACAGGTTATGGAGCTCATCAAGCCAATGACATTGAGTGTTCACTCGTTGATGAACAAATCATGGCATTTGAAAAGATCGGCTATCTATATAAATACATTTGGGTTATGAATTACGGTGAATGTTTTAGTTCAAAAGAAGTGTATCCTCCTAATGTAATGTATTCTCACAGTTGTTTATGAAATTGATGAAATTAATTTTGTTCTTCATGTACGGGTTTCGAATCATTCTGTTCTATATAAGTGCTCAGATTTCGATTTATTCCACCTGTACGTTCCACACTCTCCATTAATATTACTCGATCCAGGCAATAACACTGAGGGCGACAATCCTCTATATTACGAGAACCGAATAAAGGCGACACCTTCTAAGATCACTACACCAGCACCTAACACCCCTCCACATACACACACAACTACACGCATATATATTTTAATTGGGAAGGAGGTTGAGGATATTCATCGTACAAGAGTGTTCCCATCATATCTGTATGGAAAGATATTATCATTATGCTGCGTTGTTTGTTTGTTGTTGTTGTTGTTGGGGGAGGGGGGGGGGGGAGAAACCGATCTTACTGAGCAGGCCCTTCCTGCTGACCAAGTCAAAGGCCATGGTGAGGTCGATGAACATCATGTAGAGTAGTGGAACAAGCTCTCTGTTGCTCTCTTCGAGTTGTCGCAGGGAGAAAATCATGTCTTTCGTCGATCTGTCTGCTCTGAAGGCACACAAAGAGGTCAACCCTTCATTGACTAATTGATGGGTGGATTCGATGATGTGGACAAAGACAAAATATCACCGCTGGATCAAACCATGAATCATTTGGAGCTGTTGAATAAGCTTTTTATGTTTGCACTGATTTTAGCAGTTTCCAGATGCATTACTATAAGTATCATAGAGCACTGTATGGATGCAAATGGTTTACGGAAGGAAGCGAAGGAATAAATGCAGGAACAAATTTAATTTGGATGAGAAAACTACCATGGTTCTTGTTTGGGCGGCACAAGGTTTGCTCCCAGGACCACGATCATTCTAGCAGTGCGGCTAGCTAGGAGCCAATCATGGTAAACCTTCATGACGTGCGCTGGAGACGTGAGGGTTCTTAGTAGTAGTATTATAATTGGCGAGTTTGAGAGCTACCACCGACATGACACGGATGCCGTACAGCTTGAAAATTGAGAAGCGAAGCATCCACTGCGATGCACGTGTATATGAAAATCCCCAATGGAGGTGGGGGTTAAAATTAACTTGATGGGGTATTGGACTGGGATTTCCTGTTAGGTATTATTATACTAAAGAAAAGGCTACTGTCTCTGTCCCTGTGTCTGTGTGTTTGGGTGTGATTTTAATTTCTGACGTAGCTTGAACAATATTTCAGTCATATCGCTACGATATATGCCGCTACGATATATGCCGTGTTGCAGTTTATTGTGATTTCTAGCACTGACGAATCATGCCACAGACATGTAGAATTATGTCTTGCCAAGTTTATGTCCTGATGCCAGTCCTAACAGCAACCTCTTATTGCTGCGTGCATAGCAATGCAGATATTTGTGCCGTTTTTCTTAGTCTTTGGTATGACTCGGCTGGGGTTCGAACCCGTACACTCGTTCATCGAAGGCAGATGCCCTAATCACTTAGACCACCGGAGCCGTAAAGGCTATACTGTATCCCTGTCATAATAACGTAATTCTTGGAGAAGCGTATGAAAAAGGGCAGATGACAAAACTGCGCCTGAACGCCTTGCATTTTTATTTTACGAGGTGATCTCCACAAGTAATATCCACTTTATAAATTTTTGTATAAGTAATTCTGTTAGCTTTCATATAAAACGTTTGTCTATTGATTTTTCTATTGATTTTTCTATAGAATAAAATGTATGCTTCTTAATGGCTGGAGTTAGTTCTTCATTGTTAAGATTTGTGTTTATTTTCTCTCAAGAAGATGAACTCATAAAAAAGCTGGTTACTGTTTTTTTTCTTCACAGTATCCATAAGTACATACCGTATCTCCTTCTATCTCTATGTGCTTGAGATTCGGGTCAAACAATAGAAGTCTTGGGTCTATGTCGATCGGTGACTGGTTCTTTCCTTTACTACATAGATACCAGTCTGTGTTCATTCTACCCCAATAGGCTGGTCCTACAGAATGAAAGGTCACAGTCAATAAAGAAATATTTATATGGCTGATAACTTGTTAATATTTTTTTCTTTGCGAAGTCGCTTATACCTGTGACAAATAAAATAAGGCGATATGGATTGTAATCCCTGAGGGAATTTTTTAAACAGTCAAACTTTAACACAATGCAAGAAAACTTATACACGTCACGGTTGTGCAATGTCTAAAAAAATTAGATACAAATTACTATTATAAATTGATTTTTACACACGCGCATGTATCAATTAATACATAGGACAGCAATTCCGTTTTTATCATGCATCGTTACTAATGGAAAGCAAGTGCCGTTAATTCCCTAAAAGGAATAAATTTCCATTTTGTAAGGAAGAATAAAATTGGCAGTGCTGTGAAGGAACTAACCTGATATACCCTCATAATTCCACCATTCTGCCCATAATGATCCACCGCCTGTAATAAACAAAGGATGTTTGAAATTGAAGTAGTTAAAACATGATGCAAATTAAAGCATTCTATTAAATCACAGCACACTGCATCCAATCACGAAAGACATTGCAAATCAATGTCACAAAACACAATGCATGCATTAAATTTGTTGCTGGCACTCACGTATTTATGAAGTCAATTTATGAGGTCAATTGTTTCCCCTAATAACAATCCGTATCAAGTAAAATCAACTTTTATCTGACTTCTTAATTGTCTAAAATGTTTAAATGTCTGACAAGCGAGAACAATGTTTTTTAATGAAGTCATCTCTTTGTCGGCTTACAATACTTTAAACAAAACTTTTTAATACACAGTTTACGTCACACATGTTCCTTAAAATATGTTGCTATGCTGATAATTAGAAATTTGATGGCGCATATACGTAGTCGGTGTATTTCCAATTTTGGATCATACGCACTATGTAAGACATTGTAGAAAGCAGGACTTGATTTATCTTTGTAGAAAATACTGCTTACATTATGGGCTGGAAGCTAATATACCATCAGAGGTAAAGCCAATTGTACATTTATGAGAAAAACAGCTTGGCTTTTTCAAATATTTGATTGCATTTGTATTTAGTTTGTTTTGTTATACCAGAGCTGTAAACTGATTGACTTAAGCACATGAGATAAGAATATATTTATGAAAAAAAAATGTAATATTTGCTGAGAACTGTGTCATTCTTCCGGTACTCGTGTGTCCTAAGACAACTACCAACAATTATCTCTTTTTTAAAAAGCACATGACGCTTTACTTTTTTCCTGTAATGTACCGCGCTAATGTGAAGCTACAAAACACTACTGTTGTTTATCGGGAAGTTTCCAAACTCTCATGGCAAATGAAAACACCATTGTACTAATTATGTTACTAACTAATTAATAGGGAGATAGACGTTCCTTGCATATGATGATGGCTTGAAAATGTATGCCCGTACCAGCAAACTAATTTTGCTTTAAATTTATAATTTGTATTTCTCGGCTCTGATGCTTACGTGGCCTCTGTCGGAGTAGTGAACGTGTAACACAATATCAATTTCTTCCTGCTCAAACCTTTTACTAAAATAACCAGTATATGATTTGATTCTCTTCTATAATTAAAATATAACTTTCTTTGCTATTTAAAAACTACGTCAGGGCTAGAACTATAAAAGGGTCTCTTTATTATGCACCAGAAGAAGAAAATTTGAAATTAAAACTGAGTCCATACAATAAGAATTCCCACAGTTTTGACTGTGGAATATAAAACGAAATATTGAGAAATATTGAGAGCAAACAAACAAAAAAAAAAGCAAAAAGAAAATACTTTATTGGTGATTCAGTATTCATGTATGTTGTTTTAAACATTGTCATAAATTCGTGAAATGATTATTTCTAATTAATTTATTTAAAGTATCAACTCACAAGTAAATCCATTTGTCATAAAAGGCACATATTGGTACAACATACAATCAGTTAGATATCCTAATGGTTTATTCCTTTCAGCAACAGCTCACATATAACACAAACATAAGTCTTGGATCAGTGGAGAGAATGCTGGATGGGTTGGATTCCTCCAGCTGCCTCTATACTACACAACCTGTAATGTGTTGATGTATCATTAAACAAACGTTTTGTGCTTCTTCATAAAACATATAATTTATACGCCTTTATTAATAACATGTCAACAACAAAGCATCCGGATTTTTCATGCTAATCTTTGTTTTGTTTGGTTTCTTGAAAGCTCACAGTATGCAGAAATGGGAATATAACCGTCATTAAGTAAACGAGGTCGTTCAGGGGCCATAGCTCCGTAGTAGTCGTAGTAGTATGACTAAGGTGAGTAAACACGACTGTTGTTGTAGTAGAAGGTTTTAACGCCATTTTTCAACACAAGATAGGCTTTACATGGCGGCCAGTATAAATGGTGGAGGAAGAACCCGGGAAAATACCGGAAAGAACGACCGACCCAAGAGAAGCTACTGGCAAGCTTTGTCACATACCCACATTGGCCGAATCTGAGACTCGAACGCACGCAGACAGAGGTCAGATGGCAGTGATCCGTAACGAAGAACGCTTTAGACCACTCGGTCACTCGCGGCCCCTAAACACGACTGTAATCATCCATATTGTATGACAGCTATTCTGCTTTAATGGCTTTTTTTTTAATTTAGATTTTTATTTTACGTATGTAACTTATGTCGTGAACAAATATAAGGCAAACTTCAGAACAGATATGAAGACAACCATTTCTACAAAGGATTTAGATTGCTCGAGGGCAACATATCAGCATATACTCTTGATAAGCAATTTGTCTTTATATGATTTCTGATCCATCATTCAGCCGAAAATGATACGCCATATGTGTTGTACAATTACTTGTAATGCGAAACTTTAGGATCGTGTCTGAAAGTTTGGCTCCATTTATTTTCAACAAGGGGAGTCAGCGTTCATTGGCCGTTATTGTGATATTGGCAACATACAATCAGATGTACCAAAGGGAGGTAATTCGCTGAAGTGTAATTGTAATATCTGACGTCTCTGATGCCCGAAGGTACAACTTTTTTTCTTGGAGTTGGATACACACTCTAGAGGATGAACAGGACAAACAATTTCAGTTACATGATGTTGTCACAACAGCTGAATATTCATGAAATGTACGCATTCCGGACATGACATGTCAATTATCGGGACAAATGTGTCTTTGGAAAGCAACAACTAATCATCAACTGGAAATCGATGTTCAATCTCTTCAAGAGTAGAATATATATATATATATATATATATATATATATATATATATATATATATATATATATATATATATATATATATATATATATATATATATATATATATATATATATATATATATATATATATATATATATATGTTTGTGTGTATGTGTGTGTCAGTGTGTGTATGTATGGGTGTGGGTTTTGCGGGAGACAGATAGACATAAAGAGAGTTGAAGTCAAGGTCAGCATATGCCAGGAAATAAATATAATTATATATTCGTACGTTCTCTGAAATGATGAAATTCCCCACCCCATCCAACCAATAAACAACACCAGCTTAAAAGTTAGTGTACATATAAGAAGAAAATAAAACAACAATAATACTATATTCAACAGTTAATATATTTAATTAACTAGTTTCTGTAATAGGTTGAAATCTCTGAATTACATGTTTGTGTTTTAATCTCCACTTGTTCTCAGAGTAGTGTAACCTGTAATCCAAGATTGATGAAAGCAGTATAAATTCTTCCCCAAAGACTTATTATGTTCTATTAACGTGTTCTTTGAAATGAGCATGTTTTCAAATAAATGTCTCGCTCTAAGGGCATCATACAATAAAAGAATTCCTTTCAATTCCGCAATAAAATAGTGCGTTTGTTTTGTGTCATTTGCTTGGGCCAGTTATTTTCATGTGCTTATTGAATATAAAGTAATGTTTGAGGCTTTTTAGACACAATTTTGAAAATAAATTCTTAATCAAAAGTAGTTAGGTTATCAACATCTAATTTCAATATTGAAATTTAGGGCTTAATTCTCTCCAATTGTCTAATGAAACATTGCTTCGAATAGAACTGGCTGATGAAGTTAGACGCGTGTTCGGTAAGATTGAAAATCATTACCATATGTAGTGTTTCTGCTTTCATTCATTTACTATTCTAATGTGTTGACCTTCAAACGGATTAAATAATTATAACAAAAACTATGTTATTCAAATTCTAACATGTTGACTATCGTTGTTACATTGAATATTGCGAAAGAATTAAAACTCGATTTCAGTCAGGTATATTGTATTTGTTAATATTCACCCAGATGATTTTTGTCTTAATAATAAAATCGATCCATCCCCTATGAGGTCAATCTTAATATAGGCCAAACAATATGACGACATATTTTTAGAGTAGATTTCTCCCTGGTATACCTTGTTTGTTATATTTTTGCTCATTCGCTCATTCTTTACATGATAAAAATTGAAATATGTAAAAAAAAGTGCAATATCTTGAAGTGAAATTCCATGATTTTGGTATTAGCTAATTATCGCAATCGCTACATATGTGTTTAATGTCAACTACATTATTGTATTGTGGATACGATTGTGTATTGACAGTATTGAAGTATATGTGATTTTGAAGTATTGTACCTTGAAAAATTCATGAATAAGCGACCACGTCTGGGAGTGTAACATTTGTGAGGCCGAGTTAATAAGCATATTCAAAATTAAGCACCTAATTATACCAATGAAAGTTAAAAAATATTTTAAGTACTTTTCTTCTATTTTAAATAATAACAATGACGGCCTTCACAAAGGCAATCACTAAATGTTTACTTTTGAATGTTAAATCTCGGACAGAAGTAATCTGTGCCGAGAAGACGCACACTCCTCGTCGATCTAATTTATGTTCAGACATATTTATAGTTTCCAATTTTCTATGTACGAGTCCGATATGCGGTATATTTCTGTGTCATCCAAAAGAACTCAAGTCCACAGATTAGAAGAGATTATTTTACGTTTGTAAGTGTCTAATTATTAGAGAAATTGTGATACAATATAGATGACGAGCTACATCAGTCATTCAGCACTAATTTGTATAGCAGCTGGCATTAAAATTAATTTTAAGAGAATTCTATTATACAAATTGTCAATTGCACATAAAAAGCATTCAAGCATTTTACATTTTGTTCAATATTTAAACGTATTCTTAAGACCGTAATTCTTTAGCAAACATTAATTTACCAAAACTAAAGCACTTATTTTATTTCAATGTAACTGTACACTCCTTACACAAACACACACACACACACACACACACACACACAAACGCAAACACACACACACACATACACACACAAACACAAACACAAACACACACACACACACACACACACACACACACATGGCGCGCGCGCCACAATTATTATCTGTGAGCGCCTCATTTCAGTAATAGTCTATATACCGTTTGCTTCTTACGTGCAAAATAATGATTTTCATCTTTTGCACTAAAACTTGTATACGCTTGAGACAGCTTTGATAAATAGGCCGTTATATGTCGGAGATACATTTGCTTATTATGTCATTTTATGTAAATGTCTGAATACTAAAGCCATTTGGTTTGATACTTGCATTAAAATAGCAGTGAACTATAGGTTTTATTGAGCAAATTTGTTGTGTCATGCAAAAATCATTTGCGAACGTATTTGTTTCTTTATTTTTGTCAGATAAGCATATTCCATTGCGCTACACGTAGTTTTACCAGACTGAGATGTTTTGATCCATGTTTGAATGTAAAGTTTTGACAAGATTGCAAGGTAATTCCAAACCTTTGGTTATATAATGTCCTTTTCGTCTGTCCGTCCTTCTGGCGTCCACACTGAGGTTAAGGCATGCATTACGGTAATTTTCTCACAGAACATTGCTTGTAGAGTCACATGGCTTAAAATGTATACACAAGTATTTCTTTAATAGTACTACTTCTATAAGTGAAAACTAGGTCACGATAACCTATATTTCATGTTTTAGTGATTAGTGCTGTTTGAGTGATTTGTGCTTACCTTTTAGCTCAAACACTATAAATCGTGCTTCGAATTTAGGTTATGTTCTAAAAGGATTATTTTTCAAAGGAACTAAAATAAACATTCATATTGGAATCTCCACGAAAGAAAATTAATGTTAGATATTTATTTCTTGCAATCTGGTTGTGCCACTTTGGGAGGGTTTATTACTGTTTGTATTTATATTTAAGAATAAGTGTACAATTAGCATTAAATTCAGTCATAAGTTTCATTGTTTCTATCTTACATTTATTGGTCATGTAATCTGCAAAATATAGACAATACGGCGATAACCTAATTTAGAAAAATGCGATCACATCATTCGCGTCCTTACGTTATTTCGAAATCTGATTGCAAGCATTGTTATGATTAATTTATGTGTGCGACGCTGAAACCTAAAACAGTATTGATGTACATTATTTATTATAATGTCAGTTACATTTATGAAAATAATGTATAAATTGTGCAACAATTTATCAATTTAAATGAATACACGTATTTTTCATTAAAAGTACACATTTCAATGTACTCGGAATAAATTCCACATCGTTCTTCGTGGGATATGCTAGATTTACTGTAATGATACTGTAAAAAGATCTGAAGATTGTAATATTTGTTTTTATGAGGAAAAAAAAATTATCATTAGCTATGCAGAAAGGCAGATCTAGTTGACAATATATTTTGTCCAATTACCGTGCAAGCAGTATGTTAAAAAAAGACCTATAATGTTTTTTTACAATGCGAAATGTCTAAATAAATATATGAGCATATTTGTGCAAGAGAAAGAGTTATTGAAGTACATAAAGTGTAAACACCTGTGCGGACACAGTTTGTGTTAGTCAGCTGGAGAGTAATTATGTATAGGTTCATTGTTGCAATAATCCTTGGAGATATTTAATAGCACATATCATACCAAACTGTGTTTGAATGTAAGATAAAACGTTTTCCGTAATTTATCTTAATATCGGTAAGATGTAGTTTATAAACTTAACATACTTCTACAACTGATCGCGGAAACGAAGTTTAATGTATCGAATGTAAAGTCTCTAAAACATCGAACTCTAACAAACCTTAGAGGTTTCCTTAATGTTTCCATCAAAGTCTTAAAATCTTAGAGGTCTGTTAAAAGTTACATAGACATCTAAAAAGCCCTAGAAGTTAATTAAAAGGTTACATCAGCATCAAACAAATCTTAGAGGTCTATTAAAGTTTACATCGAAATCTAATAAATCATAGAGGGATCTGAAACGTTTACATCAAAATCTAACAAATCTTAGAGGTATTTTACAGTTTACATCAAAATCTACTACAACTTAGATGTCTATAAAACGTTTACATCGAAATCGAATAAATCCAAGAAGTCTATTAAACGTTTACATCGAAGTCGAATAAATCGTCGAGGTCTATTATAGTTTACATTGCAATATAATAAATCCTAGAGGTCTATTACAAGTTTACATCGAAGTCTAATACATCTTAGAGGTCAATCAGAGGTTTACTTCGAAGTCAAATACATCTTTGAGGTCTATTAGAGGTTTACATCGAAGACTAATACATCTTAGAGGTCTATTAGAGGTTTACATCGAAGTCTAATACATCTTAGAGGTCAATTAGAGGTTTACATCACAGTATACTATGCTTTAGAAGACTATTAAAGTTTACATCGAAATCTAAAAGATCTTAAAAAATATATTACTTTGAAGTCTAATAAGCCTTAGAGGCGGTAAATTGAAAGATTACATCGAAATATAACGAATATTTGAGGTCTATTAAAGGTTTACATCGAAATCAAATAAACCGAAGAGGTCTATTAAAAGTTTAATTTGATGTCTAATAAATCTTAGAGGTATATTAAAAGTTTACATCGAAATCTAAATCATCTTCGAGGTTGATTAAAGTTTACATCGAAATCTAACAAATCTTTGAAGTCAAGAAAAACGTTTACATTGAATTCTACTAAATACTAGAGGTATCTTAAAAGTTTACATCAACATCTGATAAGCCTTCGAGGTACATAAAAGGTTTACATCGAAGTTTACTACTAACCGTTTCTACTATTTATCAGGTTATGAATAGTGTGTCGTCTTTACGCCCAATGCCAAACATCGTAATTTTGGAATATACGGTCCTTTGCACGCTTGGCACATGCATGAAATTTATAAGAAGCGGAAATCAGTATTACTAATACTGTAAACCCACAACCACCCACAAAAGACCATAAATATTTACTATTATGAAATGGCCCCATTTATCACTAAATTTTCAGAGTAAAATGCATCAAATTCAGAGCCTTCTACTGTAGCCATACGTCACATTATACACACTGTTAGAAAGTTTGCTGCTACTGTTACAACACCCCATGACACCATCTCAAGCTGGTTAAGGAATACAACATCTACTTTTGACGCTGAAATTAAAGTTATTTTGAAATCTATTAACCAAGCGGAAAACTCAGAAAATAAAAAGCATCAATCAAAAAAAAAGAAAGAAGTCATTACTTTTCTCTGAATACCATATCACACGATTACCGTTCCTCAGAGAATGTCAAACGAAAACAACTTAAATTTGTCAACACGTTTATTTCTCTGATCAGACAGAAATATGATTTGTTCATTAAATCTTGAAATGTTCTTGCATTATTGTTGGCTTCATATTCACACTTGTATTAAATGTGATGTTGGCTAGCTCATCGCACCGGTTGTAAAGGTAGTGTTAAGGTAAAGGTAAAGGTTGTAAAGGTAGTGTTAGCTACCTAATCACACTGGTATTAAAGGTAACGTTAGCTACCTAATCACACTGGTTGTAAGGGTAACGTTAGCTACCTAATCATACCGGTATTAAGGATAACGCTAGCTACCTAATCACACTGGTGTTAAGGGTGATGCTAGTTATTTAATCACATTGGTATTAGGGATAACGTTAGCTACCTAATCACACTGGTATGAAGGGTGACGCTAGTTACTCAATCACATTGGTATTAAGGATAACGCTAGCTACCTAATCACACTGGTTTTAAGGGTAATGTTAGCTACCTAATCATACTGGTATTAAGGATAACGCTAGCTACCTAGTCATACTGATATTACCTAGTCACACTTTTCTTAAGGATAATGTTGTACCTTGTTACATTGCTATTAATTGTAATGTTAGCTACCCAGTCACACTGGTATTAAGGGTAATATTAGCTACCTAGTCACAATGGTATTAACTGTAAAGTTGGCTACCAAGCGACATTGGTCTTAAGGGTACTGTTGGCTACCTAGTTACAAAGGTATCAAGGGTAAGTTTGGTTATTTAGCACACTGGTACTAATGATAACACTGGTATTAATGGTAATATTGGCTACGTAGTCACGATGGTATTAAGGGTAATGAACGCAATAACCTTCAAGTTAACATGTTTACTAGATACCGCTAAGTGCAATACAACATTATTTTCCACCATGATAAGCAGTTTGTCAGATCTATTAGACTGGAGTTTCCTCTCATTCTTGTTTATGTTATTATTCTCATTGGCTTGCGAGACCTTTAAATTTAAAAGCACTGTCATAATAGTGTTGAATGGACTGTTGGAATGGAACAAGGTGCAAAGTCTGTTCAGTATTTTGTTTAGATATAAATGTGTGTTCTTAAAGCCACAATGCCGTCGATTTTCATAGATTTCACCATTATTCCAATATAACTAAAGTTTGGAAGGAAGAAAATGATTTGTTAAACAAAACATATCAGACATTAAACGTTCTTTGAAATAACCAATATGTTAGGTTTAAATAAATTTCAAACATTTAGTTTAGACTTAAGAGGTGCCAAGAGGCGCGGAAGTTGGTCGTAATTCCGTTTCTTTTTAGGAGTGCTTCACATGTAATGACGTCATGCATTCGACAATTTCCGTTAGTGACAAATGTGATAAAAAAAACATTTGTACGTTGCGGACAAATCGATTCAAAGGGAATTGAGAGAGATAGCACGCTTTTTAAAGTGGATATAAGAAGAGAAATGCGTGTTACATAAGAATAAAAGTAGGGATAATATTCGTGATCAGTTGGAGCGCTTGAATACTTTGAAGGTCGATCTTTGTCTGAAAAAAACTTCAGCTGTTGCGGATTTTCTATTTAATTAGTAAACATATAACACAGAATGCATGGTGTTAAACACTAAATGAGAATAGCGTACCACTAAGGAACACCTGCTATATCAAACATGGTGTTGTGTTAGCTTCTGTTTACACACGTGGAAAAGGCGGGTTTCTCAGTTCGAGGGAGAAACTACGTGGCTCACAATATGAAGAAACGTCGATATTATTTAGTTTTAATGGCGCCCAACGATGTTTCGGACCAATATCTTTCAGGATTTAGTGTTTTTCAGATGAACTGGCATATATGACCTTTTGCAGGAAACGCCGGCATTGGGTCAATAACCTCTGAGACGTAGCACAGTAATGTCCTTCAACTTGACCGTCAAGGCCAGTTAGGTCTAACTTTCAAACTCTTTCACAAAGTACATATTTGCCAATCCATAGATCAGCATCATTGAACTTGCAATCAATTGAATAGGGTAATAAATGATTTATTCAGGAAAACGGAAAATCCCTATTCTATCAAAAGCTGTATCAATAAAACTACTATTAGCATGGCCTCTATAGTGCCATGTTGGAGATTAGGCAAGCGCCATTTTGATTCAAGGTCATTTAAATATTACTGCAGTGTTTTTAAATATTAAAAACCCTATGTAGAAATGACCATCCATTCAGATGAAATAGAATTATAAGAAAGGTCAATATGGACGTCAAAGCAGCTATTTATGAGGTTAGAGCAGCATCAATTTGTTACGTCTATTTGATTGAAGTAATTTATTTTTGTTTTAATTGTTTGTTTGTCAGATTCAAATTTGACATTTTAAGTTTAAGATTCATTCATTGGGAGATATTTTTTTTAAAAAGTGGGATGACCTGTACTTTTCAAATAAACACCAGATGTTGACCTGATATGTAAAAATACTACTACTACTACTACTACTACTACTACTACTACTACTACTACTACTACTACTAATAATAATAATAATAATAATGATAATAATAATAATAACTATGCATAATTCACTACTAAGCTACTACTTGACGGTAAATGACATGTAACTCAGATTAAAGTTTACCTTTTAGATATAGATAGAGACGTCAGAATGTAGGTGTCATCATGTTTACCAATCAGGAGTAAATGTTTCAGTTGATGTATTTTTCTACTTTAATATAATACGAAATTAGTATAGAATAAATCCCAGACACTACAGGCCTTCCACTCAGTCAATCATATCATATCATATCATTATTATCACACACTGGGAGCCTGGGATCTAATTTTTTTTTTATTTCCTCCGAATATACATAACTATCACATGCAGTGATCACATTATTGATTTTATACTATCAATATTATTACACGCAGTTATTTAATGATTTTTTTTATACTATCAATATTATCAGACGCAGTGATCTATTGGTTTATTTCATATTATTAATATTATCACACGCTGTTAGCTATTGGTTTATTGTATTCAATTTACTGGATATATAGTTCATAATGTGGGCCCAACACCCATGCATATATTTTAGACTTTCTTCCTCTCTCGATATAAATAAATAAAAATTACTATATAACACTAATGGCATTGGAAAAAATCCTTTGTGACACTATTGGCATTCGAAAAATCCCTATGTAACACGATTGGCATTCGAAAAATCCCTATGTAACACGATTGGCATTAAGAAAACTATAGAACATTATTAGCATTCGAAAAATCCCTATGTAACACGAGTGGCATTAAAAAACTATAGAACACTATTGGAATTGGACAAATCCATATATAACACGATTAGCGTTGAAAAATGCTCTAAACAAGGAATATTTCATCAGAACCCACTATCTTCCACCATTGTATAGATATCTTTTAAACCTCGGAATCAAACGGTTTTATAAAAAAAAACATATCAAAATACCAATTGTTTTACAGTCTCTTCTTATTTTCGATACGCGTTGATTAGGGAATGATTAGGGAATGTTCCAAATTCAGATTCGATAGTGAGTATATGCAAGTAACGTATTTGAAAATTCATTTTGTTTATGCAGAAGATTTTTTTACTATGTATATTTTTATAAACCATAGCTTGCATAGTTCTTATTTTCTATAATAAACGATTGATACCTGTTTCTTAAATTGTATTTTTTATTATTGCATTTGGTGCCAATGTAATATCGTCTCTGATATTAAGGGAATGAGCGGAACTCTCAAAAGTCCGTTTCTTTCCTCCTTTTTATTTATTTAACTGCTGAGTATAGTAACCATCTCAGATATTATTGAGACACCCCAAGACACCAAATTTGGCAACAAAAGTAACTTTACATATATTTAAGTTAGCATGTTCACAAGATATGTTTAGGAAATAAATCTTTGTCATGACCTTTGACCCCTATTTTTTTTCGAAATAGACTACTCCGATAAGATACATCCTCATGCTATTAATTTAAATTTAGAATCATTTTTAAAAAATATCAATATTATTAAACTAAAATCGTTCAAAATACTCCTCATATTGTCCACAAACTGGGTTTAATAAGTACAACCATTTTTTTCTTATTATCAATGTTTTATAAGAAAGCAAAAACCTTTTCTCAGAAAAACTCATCACAAACACACATTACATTTTATAGTCAACCGCCTACAATATTTCCTATAATATGTCACTAAAGGGCAACAGTCAAAATTATTATATAGTTTTAGAGTCTGTCTGCAGTGGGGTGTTTTTTTTCAAGTATAATTGTCTGATACATGGAATGTTATGTAATGATAAGGTTGTTTCAATATAAAGTAAATCAGTTCAGTAATAATAATAATAATAATAATAATAATAATAATAATAATAATAATAATAATAATAACAATAAAAAGAAGAAGAAGAAGAAAAAGAAGAAGAAGAAGAAGAAGAAGAAGAAGAAGAAGAAGAAGAAGAAGAAGAAGGTTGTTGTAGGGTTTAACGCCATTTTTAAGCACATGATAGGCGGCCAGTTTTGTTGGTGGATAAAGAACCCGGGAAAACCCCCGGAAAGAACAACCGACCCACGAGGAGCTACTGGCAAGCTTTCTAACATAACTACATTAGCCGAATATTAGACTCGAACCCACGCAGACAGAGGTGAGATGGCAGTGATCCGTAACGGAAAGCGCTTTAGACCACTCGGTCACTAGGGGCCCAAGAAGAAGAAGAAGAAGAAAAAGAAGAAGAAGAAGAAGAAGAAGAAGAAGAAGAAGAAGAAGAAGAAGAAGAAGAAGAAGAAGAAGAAGAAGAAGAAGAAGAAGAGGAGGAGGAGGAGGAGGAAGAAGAAGATTGTTGTTGTTGTTGTTGTTGTAGGGTTTAACGCCATTTTTAAGCACATGATAGGCGGCCAGTATTATTGGTGGATAAAGAACCCGAGAAAAACCCCGGAAAGAACAACCGACCCACGAGGAGCTACTGGCAAGCTTTCTAACATAACTACATTAGCCGAATCTGAGACTCGAACCCACGCAGACAGAGGTGAGATGGCAGTGATTCGTAAGGGAAAACGCTTTAGACCACTCGGCCACTAGGGGCCCAAGAAGAAGAAGAAGAAGAAGAAGAAGAAGAAGAAGAAGAAGAAGAAGAAGAAGAAGAAGAAGAAGAAGAAGAAGAAGAAGAAGGAGAAGAAGAACAAGAAGAAGAAACCATTCGTCTTGTCTGGTTTGTCAACGAAAGCAGTTGAAACCACGCAAACAGTAGAACTTTGCAAGACGGAGACATAAAACCTCAAGTTGTGCTTACATGGTATTTTCATGAGTACAAAATGAGAATTGATTTATTTTTTTTATTTCAGTACTAATACACATAAAATAGATACTAAACATAACATAAAAATGTAAATGCCTTACAGTTGTAAGATTATACATGTCATACCCCAAAGATTCATTGAATTGTTTTCCATTTGAAATGAGACCTGGTATAAGTGTAGAACATCCGAAAAGTGATCGGCACATTGTAACGTTTTAAATCTTTTTGTTATATATATATATATATATATATATATATATATATATATATATATATATATATATACAAAGCAAAACGAATGTTATTAACTACTTTTAGAAGAGTAATTTCAGTCCAGTGGCAATGGCGCTATGCAGACTGTACATTGCTAAAAATACTGTTTGATCTCAGATAAAATAAAAGTTGGGTTAGAACAACTTTTTCTAAGAAGTGTGAGTGTTTTTTAGACTAGTTCAAACGATGTGTGGCAGAAATAGAATGTTGTGTTGTGTGTAAGACATTTTATCATGGAATTCTTTGCGATGACGGGAATTGCACCTCCGCGAGAGTGGCGGGGGAACGACTTGATAGATTAATCGGTGGGAGTTAGATCCGTGCACTTGGGATCATCATCTGATGTTTTAAACCATGTTTATGTCAGGAAGAAGACGTCGATATTCTGATCGTTGATAAAATTAATAATTTATGTGAGTTTTCCGGTGGTCTTACTGATTAGGAGTTGAATAATGCAATACGCATGGGATAGTTGACACAAAAGTTGGTGATTTGCACCAGGTTATCTAAATTAAGGGCCGAATTTGTCAATTATTTAGGGCGAAAAGGGAGATAACTGGAATCCTTCTTTCTGCTTTACGTAGGCCAGCTTTGAAACAATATTTCTTTTTTCGCTTCCGTTTACATTTCAGTAGTGATCAATATAGTCCCAGTTCGTTTAGTATTGAACACAATGTAGTAATGAAGAGCAATGAGGGTCCATCCTAGCATAAACGGGTTGACGGGCGATCACATGATGGTGGTTTATTAAAAAAAAAAGAGACGTTGTACAAGTTCACTAAGACAGCTGAGTCGAATTCTAATTTTTCTCGTTTCAAAAACAAGGAGATGATGAAACACATACGAACTAAAAAGCCAATGCATGATGAAACATGATAATGTTGACGAGGTAGACAACAAGCACTTATATCATGAAAAACAGAACAAAAACGTAATAGCTGCTTCCAGCCGGTTAAGCGATAGCGGCTATCTTTCCAGAAGTCTTCATGTTTTTACCACATTCATAATCCACCAACACGTGAAATAAACGCCAATGCCTGTGATTTAAAATTAATGTACTAACTATCAACATGTTTATTGGAATAAAACTAACCGTAAGCAACTGTGCTCATGAGCTCTGAAGTACGAAAATAAAATAACAAATTGACTTGAGCACAAGGATGTTAAGACCCGGTTTTCGAGTTCCTTCAGAGAAAGCCAGAGATGACGTTCAAAAGAAGTAGTTGTATTTAAATGGTTTTACAAGAATTGCTGTTGCAGCTTTTTTGGAGAAGTCATATCGATATTTTCATTTAGGCTTAACTGCATAGAGCGAGAAGTATTTATAACATTTTATGTCATTACGACCATCTCTCCAGGAGGAAGAGCAATTCTTAGATATCATAAATTTTCTGTTCGTTAAAATTCTAGTTACTAATTACCATGTATGCACGGGGAGCGGCCAAAACAATGTCTTCTAGATGACCACCTTGGCGGACATGTTAAGGATTATTTACATAGGTATACTGGGTACCGATTTTGTTTCGGATCAACTAATTATCGTAAAAAGTCTTATTTATGAAACCCAATATCCCAACGATAATCAGCTCAAAGAAGAAACCATAACAAGACTTGCAGGCCATGTGGATGTAAGATTGGTACCATTTTCATTTAGGATCAACCAATTCGCTTTAAAAATTATTACGGGGAACCTTTCGAATCAACATCTCTCCGTTGAGGAGAGAGATAAGATTGTCGAGACTGCCCCACAAGCTGTCATGTTAGGTGTGTGTGTGTGTGTGTGTGTGTGTGTGTGTGTGTGTGTGTGTAAAGTTTTATGACAATCCTCCCAGTAGTTTAGGAGGAGCAGTTTTAAGAACCTTGTGCTAATGGTACTTGACTCCACACAACACTCCCTCTTATACGCTATTTTTATCGTTTACCAGTAGAGCTAAATTAAAGCTGGTCCCGATTCAACTTATATCCCAAACTGAGATTTTGCAATATATTTCTTATTGCTCTGTTTGGAATGACGAGTTTTAATCTGAAGTTTAAGCATTAGGAAAGAACATATGGGCATACAATTCAATATTTGTCGTAAATAAGTAATTTGTATTTTTGAAAAAAAGTGAGGATATCCACAAATTGTAAATAATCCTCAACTTGTTTAATTTTCATAGGAATTAAAGGAATCCAAGAAAAACATTTTTAAGTCTGAAGAGTTATTTTCATTCCAGTGTGCTGCATCTACCTCTTGCATAATCCTAGCATTGTAAGAAACATAATGAAAATTGTGCTAGCTCTGAATGGTGATGGCGCTGCTGCTGGTAGTATACGTGAAGATGAACGGGCAGTAATAGTTCTTGTAGAAATCGTAGATTCTGGTGTTTTAGGGCGAGAGTGCTTGTAGAATTTGTGTAGATAGTAAAAGCAAAGAGGAATGAGTATTAATTGTACAAATCGATCTAATGCATGGGAGTTAGAACTGTACTTGTAGTATCAACTTTTAGTCATGGTTTGACAATCGTAACCATACAAATAACAAATTGACGGTATGGTAACTGCTCCAGTAACAAGTTCGCACATTATGTGACTTGATTTACGGAATAACCATTGTATATATTCCCGCTTGTCTCTACGCAAGCACATATTTAGGTTTATATATTGTGGCAACATGTAACGACATCTTATTTATCTCAATTTGTGAATTCTACATATTCAAGAAAGCAAATTATAATCAATTACTTGGTTTGACGTAAAAGGCATTTGAATCACATGTACGGTAGAAATATATATTCCTGTCAACGACAGCTTAATACATTTTGAGTTTCGCTCTTACAACACAACTGATAATCAAAAACGTTGCGTAAACACAATAATTCATTTTTATATCAACGTCAACCACTCTGCCGTAATCCTACTTCGGCCTAAAAATACCTCTTATTCTTTTTTCTATTAGCGTTCTTTTATCTTTCAACCAATATCAATTGGTTAAGTATTGTTTCATCTGTCATTTGTAATTTCTCTGGGGTGTTTCTGCCCACATTAATGAGCATAATATAATGCACTTCTTCAAACACGTAGTCATATTCTAGAAACAGAAAAGACTTCTTAACGGATACACCTTTCTATATCGACTGTAAATCTCTTGAATCCATGACCCACGTTGTAAAAAGGGATATTAAACGAGGAACAATTCAAAGCAAGTTTCGGACGTAAAGGAAGACTAGTATTTTATTCACCACAAACGAATGAAGGTGGGACACTTTTTTCGGCATATAAAGACACAAATGCGTTGTATACTTTGTATGGGTTTCATATAAGATCTCAGATGGTATCACAAATATGGCTTTGACATAGGTTGCTGTAAATTATGTGGTCATAATGTATAGGGAGTCATCTCTCTGGGTATATACAATATCTACAGAAATATGGAGAGCTAATTATTGTACGCTAAGCCTCTTTCCAATAACCTGTCACGGTAATACTATGAAATAAATGATCAATTATCATTACATTCCAGCAGACAATCGATTGATCGACCAATATGCAGTTAAACATTTATTTACATCACGTGATTCAAACACAGACCTTTTATCCAATCAGTTTTAATAGTTTGCAGTGTAAATGTAAATATTATTGTAAACGAAACTTGACTGTGCCATGGGTCTATTATCATACCCGTAAAAATATTGTGTTGGAATGGTTACCATACCCGTAAAAATATTGTGTTGGAATGGTTACCCTTTTCAATGAATTAGGCATGCAGTCTTAATTTGGTTCAGTCAATGATATTTATTCTTCTTCAGTTTGTACATCACCGTCGTACTGCTTCATAACGTACTCCATATCTTATTTCTACTAATCAAACTACTATTTCATGTTCCGTTACAATGAATATTACTTATATAATTACCAACCGTTCATGAGCCTAATTGGTTAGAGCATCTGCCTCGGATGCTGGAGGTTGCAGGTTTGAACCGCCGGCCGAGTCATACCAAAAATGGTACTAGCAGTTGCCTCGTTTGCACCCGCCATTAGGAAGTTAGTGTTAGGACTGATCGGCCTTGTGTCAATCTTAATTGACTGGGTGGGACATCATGCTACATGTCTGCGGCATGTTGCTCCAGTGCTAGAGACATCGTAGCGATATGAAATTAAAAAAGACATAATGCTACGTTACACACACACACACAGTATCATTACCACTAATTTGTACAATTACTTCTATTTAAATTACCATTCCTTGTTCTTCCATTATTGATACTGGATATTTCAGTTTTTTTATTCTATCATTACCACTACTTACACTAATATTTGTATGTCTTGTCAGCACTGCTTACACACATAGTTATACAGCTACACTTTAAAGGAAACGTGTACCACGGTTACAAGCCTGAGAACAAAAAAGAAAAACGATTATCATGTAGCGTTTCATAACATATACTTTGTTTTCGCGCGAAGAATCCTAATTTCTATAGGCGTGTTAGAAATATTATCAACGATTGTTCTGTAACTATTTGATCAATCAATATTGGATGGAAGGCTCCACAGTTTCGTTTCTATCTTTGGTTATTTTCGGTCATTAAAGCATTTTTTTTTGTCTTGTTATAGTGATGGTTATGTGTTGTACTTTTTTGTTTAATGTAATATGCTTTAGACTAAAGAGC
The DNA here is from genome assembly GCA_030141615.1 of Unio pictorum. NCBI lineage: Eukaryota > Metazoa > Mollusca > Bivalvia > Unionida > Unionidae > Unio > Unio pictorum. The sequence continues at coordinate 10,503,145 of JARLTB010000203.1, forward strand.
GCAATTCTCGTCAACTGCGGAACTCTTTCACGACCTCGTGTTCTGTTTTCTTTTCCAGATATGAAAAGTGAATACATTTTACATATATCTTTATTGTGATTTCCCAGGAGTGAGTTGGATGAACTCATGGAACACGATATACCATCATAAGAGAAAGAGAAAGCCTCCATTAGAGAGATCAAATGTCGTCATTAATTACATTCCCTTCCCTGCCACATAAATTTACAGTTTATTTAAGGTAATGAAAGCTCAATTTTGATAAACTTCTTACATATGGAGCTAACGAGAGTTGCATTAAAATTCCTGAGAAATTATTTCACTCCCCTGAATTTTGTAAATATGGATTCATTCGTGAATATATTCAGATGAGTGATTTGTTAATGATATTAGTTTTTATGACGTAAATTTTAAACCTGTCTTGTTTAAGAAATAAAGACGCTCCTGTAGATAAATCAACATTTCACACGATAACGTCCATCTTATAAACACTCTATATTGTGAGTGCTTGACCATTAATAGTTATGTGATTTTACATTCAGCATATGAATAAACAAATCAAAGTCAAGATTTAAAACAAAAATATTAGTAGGCCATAAGCACTATTTGTGTTTGAAATATAATAAGACGTACAACATCATTCATTTTTTTATATAGAAAAAGTTAAGGTGTTGGACCGTAAAGAAAGAAATTAAAAATCCTCTTCTCAACTTTATAACTCCTCTATAATCACCCCACCATTCTCAGGGTAGTGTTTTGCGCAAAGTAAAAATATAAATAGGCCAGCCAAAGATGACCTATATAAGTGAAACTGAACACCCACAAGTATGGAGGGTCAACAATGCTAACAAAATATAAATATTAGCTGCAACGATGCGACCAAGGGGATATCATCTTACAAAAGTCAATAATCACTCGTGCAGTAGTACCTGGTCATAACATTGATAATCACTTTCGCAAACTGCTATATAATTGACAATATTATTCAGATATATGGAGATAATGAAGTACTATAAATTGTGGCAATGAAACATCACCAAACCTGATTAATACAAGCGACTTACCTTGAGCTGATGGAAGCAAATACTAAATGCTGACTCATGCGATAGGCTTACATGATTTATAATTACAGCAAGTTAGTATCTGAGGCTGTTCGGTTCAGGCGTATTGCAAAATTGTCTGCTTGTCGTGTCTTACCACCTCGTTGTCTGTAGTGGTCATTAGTACTCATTACATAATAAATTTAAATCAATTTAAATTAAATACCTACAAGCGTTTTAAAATTGCGATAACCATTCAACTCATTGTAGAGAAGTTGCTTTATAAGTGAATGAAGGTGGTAGGGTCCAGTTTCGTATATTGTTCCCCACCCCAAATTACTTAACTTAAGGTTATGGTGTGACATTACCAGCTAGTATTGTTTACTTTTTAAAGATATTGATATATTTTTGAACTAGGGATTTTGGGCTTGTGCTGTTCCTGAAATTGATGTCATGCATGTATACCTTCCATAGTTATTTGCAGTATGTTGATAGTGAAATAGCAATAGTATGCAATGAAGAAGAGCTAGCCTCGCATAGCAGTAAACGCATGGGTTTGTGGCAAATAGAATATCTCAACAACAGTTTAAATTACAACAATTTCCAATTCCACACTGTTTTTCAGAATTGTCATCTAAAAAAGGGCTTGTGTTTGCACTGTGAGCATCACGTGGTGTCAAAAATGAGTTTCGGACATGCCAATTGCAGGTATAAATTTGAGGTTGGGGTACATGAACGTCTTCTGTTATGAACTGCCATTGACTTCTCTGGACAAGTGGATACTATTCTTATGTTTTGTTTTCAGATAGTTATTTAAAAATATAGACCGTTTTGACCTCATCGTGTATTTGATTTTTATGATTTTTTTCTGTACTAGGTCGCTGACTGCGGCATTAAATGTATACATAAAAACTGCCCCCTGCCTCTGTAGAAATGTTATGTCAGAAAGACTGCATGAAAGCTGGTCATATGTCTAAAAGCCGCTTGGCACAAAATAAATAAATAAAATACAACCGAGTCCAAGTTCACATGTGAACTCAAAAGAAGCATTACGGGAAGTAATATAGATTTCAGAGAGTGGCTGTCTCATGCGCGGTAAGAACCCGTGAAACAATATCGGAAAATGAAAATAGGATTCATGATTTACGGACCCCAAAGTCCAACCGAAGTAGGTAGATACACATCTGCTAGAAGAAAATGAAAACTCTGTGAGTTGTAAGTGGTGCACTTCCGATATAACTAACCCAAAGGTCAGAATATATAGAAACAAAATAGTGATATCGCAAAACTTATGATAAAGGTAAAATGATTGAAAACACATACACAATAGTTAAGTATATATCTAACCTTTCTTTAAAGTCATTGATAGTGATCGTATATGCACCATTATTAACACAAAACAGTTATACCATCCTTTAAGACGCCTTCTCATTTGCATGCATATAAATGTCTTTCCTGGATATGGTACAAAGATGTATATATCATGTTCACCAATCTGGTCAAAATGGCAAATATTCTATTTGATATCATAGTCACGATCTTTTCAATACCACGGTTGATGAAGTGAGTGTATTCTTCATCTGCAAAATGCAGATTGAAACGCTGTGTATTATGTGGGTTTTTTTTCCCTTCTATTTTCAATACACATTTTTACACATAATGCAGTAACGAGGCATAAAAATGCATGAGGGTAGATGAATTGTACTCAAAGCACAATTTTGTCTGGCAACAATCAGTGCACAATCAAGTAGTCTTTGGTAAACGCAGACACACAAACAATATCAGTTTAAGCAAACCCGGAAATTAAGCACCTATATAATCAAAACTGTAAATAAAAAAATAATAAATAACTGGTGTGTGCGACTCGTATTTTCAACAGCGCTGAATTAGACTATTATAGCTATGTCTAGGGATGAGAGGTCAAGGCCTTTTCATACTTGCTTCTTTATTTCGACCATTCAGAATAAACACAATCTACAACATTCAGGAACGTGATGGTATTTTTTAATATCGGGATGGGGGGGGGGGGGTGGAGCAGAGTCTAAACTCCTACGGAACGTTTCAAATAGAATTTTTATTATAAATATGATTTTAGGTCACGAAAAATCCTCAATGACTGAAAAAGAGGTTAAAGAAAAGATAAAGAAATTAAAGAATGAATTTTGTCATATTAAACACAAAATTGAATTAAAAAAAAGAAAACAATTATAGGTGTTTAAAACGCCAACATTACACAGATTTATAACAGATATGCTATTAACGCACACAGCGCTTTGAATAAAAATGAATGTAATGCAGTACTATTCACATCTATGCAATGTGAGTTTTTATGTTTATTTATTTATTTCATCTAAATATATAAAACAATAACTTTGTTATTTGTAACCTTGATGTAATATGCTTGATAAGAGAGAATCATTTTGGCTAACGGTGTCTTCCTACATTCTCCACAAACTGTTAAAGACGTATGCACGTGATTTACCTTTTTCATGTAGTTTTCAAATTAACTTTCATTCTCAAAACAATTTTTTAACTTCTGTGTATCAAATTAACAAGCATAAAATGTCAATTCAGCCTGAAAAATCAATAACTGTTGAATCTATTTAAACTGACTGGACAGTAGTATCAACATGATTCTGATATCACCGTCATGCTCCCTTTTACAGCTATATAAAACATGTATGTATGTATGTATGTATGTATGTATGTATGTATGTATGTATGTATGTATGTATGTATGTATGTGTGTGTGTGTGTGTGTGTGTGTGTGTGTGTGTGTGTGTGTGTGTGTTTCTCGCTACATACTTACATAAAAAACGAGATTTTAATTGGTCACCTTTTTATTTCTCATACTTTATACGGGAGCATTATATTGATCTCTTCAAGTCTAATTTCATGGAATTCAATTAAACCGACGGCTGACTTAACTTTCGAAAGTGCTTGTTTTTAATGTTTCTCACTTATCTCATTTATTTGAAAGAAATGATAAACCTTTGTGACTTGAATAGAAATCAAGTCAATCTGGCTAGTATAGTGTATACCATACTCAGGGTATTCTAACAAATACCAGATATGCATGAACGTTTACTGAATGCATGCAAAAGTATGAACTATATAGTGAGAAAATTAGTTTTTTTAACATCTTGGAAGTGAGGTACGTTGCAATTTATGTCTATTTTTCGCGCTTTGTTCTCACACTGATTTTATTATCATGCTCTACATATAATATAATGCGACGTTGGCGGATGAGTGTGACCATGCTGAGAATCATGGCATGTTGAAGCACAGTGTTGTTTGTTACTTGATCACTCAAAGAGATCCCCGGTATGCGTCAGAGACATCGCACGTGAAAAGCACTCTGTTCTTTCTCTTGTGAGGCGTACATAGTCCAGGTTTCATGAGTGTGATTGGCACGCATGAATGGTACACGGAGATTTTAGAGTTCAGGGTCAGCATGCTGTTGTATCACAGTCTCTGCGGCACCCTGGAGATATTTTTGTTGATGTCTTTCCAAGCGGCTTGTTGAGCTAAGCATCAAACGATAGGTTGTTGGTGATGGTAGAGCCGAGGTACGTGAACTGACTGACTAGTTCGTAGTTGTTGATGATGATGCTTTTGGGTCCGCGTTCTGAGCCATCTCGTTTGTTTTCTTTAGGCTAATGGTAAGCCAAAAAAATTACCGCATGATTTCGCAAAGCGGTCCATCAAGTGCTGTAACTCAGCTTCTGCGTGAGTGGCTATGGCAGCATCATCTGCGAAGAATATGTCCCTGATGGTTGCTTCGCGCAATTTGTTCTATGCCTTTAATCGTGCCAGGTTGAACATCTCGCCGTCTAATCTCTTGTGCAGATAGATCACTTCTATAGACGTCCCAAATGCATGCTTGAGCATGGCAGCGAAGATGCTGAAGAGCGTAGGGGCTATAACGCAACCCTGTTTCATTCCGCTGGGCCATCGTACTGCACTGTGCTTTTCATGTTATTCTGGAGAGACTGGATAATGCTTGGCAACTTTAGAAGAAGGGCATCCAATCTCTGCCAGGATTGTGAAAAGTCCGTCTCTGCTGACCAGATCCAACGCTTTGGTGAGGACTATAAAAGTCAGGAAGAGGGGTATGTGCTGTTCTCTGCATTTCTACTGATGTTACCTGACGGAGAAGATCATGTCGAGTGTAAACCTATCTGTGCTCTGACAGAGATGAAACCAGTATTCGTTGGCGTACTGCATGATAACCTCGGCGCCTTGCTTCTGGTAGACCTGAATGAATGTATAGTCCTCTGGCAACGGGAGATTATGTATTACAAGCGAGCACTGCGACGCTCTTCTATGACTGGCGTGAGTGTGGTGGAGATAGCCTCAAACCAGTCGTTGTTCTGTGACTGCTTCTTACCAAAGGTCCGTGTGGATGTGCTGTATACAGTCTCTCTGATGTAATCCCATCTCTAGCTGACACTGCCGTTGGTAGGTTCTGAATCACACGTATTAAAGATGATATAAGTTAATTATTCAACCTTCCTGGATATGACGTCTTGCTCACATCAATGCGTGGTTTACTCTCTTGCCTAGAGCGGTGTATCTTCATTTTGCAGCACACCAACGAGTGGTCAGTGTCGCAGTCAGCCCTGTGTAATGTGCGAATAAAAAGCACACCATTCATGTTGGTGCCAGTGTTTGGACCAGGGATGCTTCCATGACATTTTATGCGGTGGCTTTTGTTTAATAGAATAAATTGGGGATGCTGAGGTCGTGGTACAAGAACTCTCTAAGAGTCGCTGACCGTTCTCATTCATCTTCCCAATGTCAAACTTACCACGACAAAAACGCCAAAGGTCATAGTCAGCACCCACCCTAGCGTTGAAGTCGCCAAGTAATATCAAGTTATCTTCCTTACGAATTTTGTCGATGAGCTAGATTAATTCCTCGTAGAACTCATCCATGGTATCTGCGGTCGCGCTTAATGTCACGACGCTGCACATAATACATCGATGATCTCGAATGGGCAAAGATTCAATATTGAATTTATGAAACGTGTTGAATAATTTCCAGTTTTTTGCGAACATTGGCGATCAGAACCTGGATATTATTCAACGCGCTTCATAAATTTAATATAAATCTTTGCCCATTTGAGATTCTTGTATACACATGCGTTTTATTTCATTGGAGATTATTCAGATAGAAAGAAGAACGAATAATTTCGTTCATTCTGACAAACGGTGCATATTTCATTCGGTGTGCATAAAATAAAGTCCCAAACAAAGTTGGACTAGTAGCCAAGGCTCGCAAAAGCAGAACTCTTTTAATACATTATATATTAACTCGTTACCCATGTGAGATCCTCTACATCTTTACTGACCTGACGATGCACATAATTCGTAGCATTATAATTGTCAATGAGTTGACACTACACGTGCATTTCAAAACTGACATATATATATATTATTTACGACATTCAGAGTGCCACTATTTGAGGGTGATTCTCTCTGAAACTATGGCCAGGGAGGGGAGGGGATATTTGGGTTACTTTAATTCAATAAATGACAAATTCTCAATGTATTTATTTTGTCAGTATTAAAACATCAACATTTTCAATTGAAAGGGAGAAGTAACCATTAATGAGTTTTATCGTGTCTTGTGTTTCTTCTCTGTATCATCATATATGAGTTTTATCGTGTCTTGTGTTTCTTCTCTGTATCATCATATATGAGTTTTATCGTGTCTTGTGTTTCTTCTCTGTATCATCATATATTAGATAATTTTGTTTATTTATTTATTGCTTTCAGTACACGCGACTATTGAAACAGATTGAGAAAGCTCGGCTTTTAAAGACACACACACACACACACACACACACACACACACACACACACACACACACATATATATATATATAAGATAAAATGTATTAATAATCCCCGTATTCTAAATGATTTAATAGGGAACACAATGTCATCGCAACTCTTTCTGCTTTTTTCTATCCATAAATAATTTGGGCTGGGTGAAAACCTTGAAATATAAATTACACCAAACAATAATATCACTGAGAGAGAGAGAGAGAGAGAGAGAGAGAGAGAGAGAGAGAGAGAGAGAGAGAGAGAGAGAGAGAGAGAGAGAGAGAGAGAGAGAGAGAGAGAAGAGAGAGAGAGAGAGAGAGAGAGAGAGAGAGAGAGAGAGAGAGAGAGAGAGAGAGAGCATATGACTGTATTTTGTAGCCGATACAGTCGGCAGGGATGTGTCTCTTCCTCACAAATGGCTACTATAACTTATAATGGCACATAGAACGTTTTACAACAAATAAAAAACAATATTATGTCGTCGTAATAATGCGAAGCTATAACATTCGTTTGATTAGGATTTTTTAACGTAGCTTTAACAATTTTTCAGTCATATCGCTACGATGTCTGCAGTGAGTCAGTTTATAGTGATGTCTAGCACTGAGACATCATGCCGCAGACATGTAGCATGATGTCTCACCCAGTCACATTATCCTGACACCAGGCCGACCAGTCCTAACACTAACCTCTTAATGCTGAGCGTCAAGCGAGGCAGCTGTTAGTACCATTTTTGTAAGTCTTTGGTATGACTCGGCCGGGGATCGAACCGACGACCTCCCGCTTCCGGGGCGGACGCTCTAACCACTAGGCCACCGGAGCGGTTATAACATTCGTAAAATGTTGAACGTTTACAATTTTTATATAAAAATTATGTGGATTTTACAAACATATTTTTTTACAAACATAATGACGTACGTCTGCTTTTCAAGGTTTCTATCAAATACTTACCAAGTCCTTCTTATCACATTTTTTGAAAGGTATAAAATGGAAAGTGTATGTGCTGCTCCGAAGGTTTGATGCTAGAAGACGACTCACTGTATGAAAAACAAATATTTAATTTACTTTTTTCTTTATGAACTTTTAACATCATTTATGAAATATTTTTATTTCTAAAAAGTAAGCGTGAGTACGTATGGCTTTTGCATTGGATGTTGATATAATCACCCTTTGTTCTTCATGGCACGAAACCTTACTGATAAACTTAAAATGGTAAATCCAGAATGATGTTTATGATCAGGCTGCACTTGAAGGTGCGAAGCCTTTGTACGCCTGATTTTATAAAGCTGATATATACTATAACAATTTTAAAATCGATTTAACCTTTGTGTAATTAGCAGACGTCCGATATACTATGTTAATTCTATAAGATAGATTTAGATCGAATTGAAAGAAACAAAACGTGTTGAATAGCTCAAGAAGAAAAAGCATGTATTCATTTCTAAAGAACACGACAGCAATTATATACTCAGATGACATTCTTCCATCTCATCCTTTAATTACTTTTTCTCTAGGAAACCTGCTCTTCCTATGTGCACTAATAAAAGTGGTTTTATGCGATCATAAAAACAGCAATTTCTGTTCTTTTATTTTCCTGTATTCCTTTCACTGCGTGGATTGACATACGTTAATGGTACCACGGAAACAGGACACTGAGATTAATATGTATTATATGGTGTAATTTACTTAAAGATGCATTTTGTTTCAATCACGAAATCTTTGCAAGCACTGAGTCTTGTTTATATGGATTCTCAGAAAATAGTGGTCTGGAGGGAATTTTCATGCTTTGAAATAATTCTATCGATGAGAACACATCCAAACTAAATCCAGCGCTTTCGTTATCGTTTGAGAAAACAATTCGACGGCGAGACATGTCTTTGGAGAATAATAATATAGGCGGCTGGAATATTCCCACTTAGTTTAAAATAGTATCTATTTATTTAATGAAACATTTCAGTTCTGACATATTTGCAACAAATATGTCTACATGATAGCCATTTTTAAACTTTCTATCCTTTTACGACAGAATTTTTATTTCGGCTAATACGAAATTGCCTTCATTTTGTTGGTTACTGACTGGTAATCGTGCATTATTAACATAATGGCTAAACAGGTTTCACATTTATGCCATCTGTATTATGATAAACATGAATATATATATATATATATATATATATATATATATATATATATATATATATATATATATATATATATATATATATATATATATACAGACACAACATTTACAGAGTATGATAAGAGGGTGCTATTAAACCGTTACTTGGTAGTTGCTAATTAAATAAATTGAATATTACGTTGACATGTAATGGTGAAGACATTCAATTGTAATAATTATAGTGTACATTCTGATGTACACTTGGTAGTTGCTAATTAAATAAATTGAATATTACGTTGACATGTAAAGGTGAAGACATTCAATTGTAATAATTATAGTGTACATTCTGATACAATGAACTTTTAAATTTGGAAAGACAATTAAAAAACTAAATTTTATAGACGCATTACTGTGGATATTATGATTGAATCGATCGATGGTAAGAGTAAAACAGAATCGTGCCTTTCTCTGTTATCATAGATTAATTTGTTTGGAGATATGCTAGCGTTATTTCATTGCAGCCTTTATTTTGTTTTACAATGTTTGATAGATTACTTATCCTCATCGTTTTTGATCTTGCAATGTTAGTGCAAACTTTCTTTAAAGATTTTAAACATCGATATATATTAGTGCCGCATATAATTTGTAATGGCTGCAATGTTAAAACAAACTTTCTTCTCGGATGGCTTGATCTCAAACATCAATATATCTTTGTGCCACAATCAGTTCTTACAGATTCTGACAAAACTTCCAAAACTGGCGTTAAAATGATTGCAACATTCAACATCATGCATTAATTTTCTAATGGAAATCTTTGAAGAACTTTTTTTAAAAATTTTATCTGTACGAATCCCGCCTACATAACCAGATACTAAAGCCGACATGTAGAATCCATACAGTCTACATAGTCCAATGAAATTTTATTCCACTTAAAAAATTGTTTGAAGTATCACCCAATGACTAATGCATTAAGCTTTCGAATAAACATTTTGAACAGCATTTCTGTTTCTCTTTGTCTTCAGAGAAATACAATTTGCGAGTTTATCAAATTTACTTCACCTTAGACTAAAATGAAAGCGTTAACCCCGTTACGTATTTCATGCAAACATGTCAGTCATGTATCAAACATTTACAATCCCTTGTATAAGTGAATATTTTTTTTTTTTAAAGAAAATCTATGTGTGTGGGCTTATGTTTCTGATGCTTTTGTTGAACGATAATGGAAGCACGAAGCTTAATTTGCACTACATTCTTTATTGGAAAATTGATTTCCTATCTCTGAAATCCCCATCAGGCGAAACCGCTCTGCCATGGTCTTCAATTAGAACTAAGAGCTTTCAAAGATTTTTTAAAAATAAAACACAAAATACACTGTATCTTAAACTCGTACAAGATTACTTGGATATTTTGTATCTCCTTGTCTCCCTCTGCACTCAGAAAGTGACTTTTATTAATCCTGTAAATACCGTTTCTATCTTTAACTTTCTTTGTTGCAAGAGATGCCATACAGTTCAGGTCAGAACTATTGTTGACATTTATATGAGTGGGTAGGTGTGTATAGGATTTTGTGTGTTTGATGTTATGTGTGAAATTACACATTCTTTTAATGAAATGAGTAGTCATTTTGTTTATATATTAAAATGAACCTGTCTGGTAATATTTGTCCCGAAACTTAAACTTTCTTATACAACAACATGCCTGAAAAGGGCATTGACTTTGTGTTCATTTCGTACGGAATGCAAACCATCTGCTAGTTGCATGAAGTGCTATATATAGATGTTTGTGTACATATGCTTGAATGTATACAGAAATAGCTGTTTTTGACTAATTGAGTGGAAGATTGCATGAGTTAATATAATTTGTTACATTTCCTGGATGGGTGTTGGCATGTTTAAAGACTGTTTCATTTTCACTCCTTATTTACCAATGTTTCACTTACTCACGTATACATAATGATGATTGCTCAGGGCCGGCGCTTCCGCTAGGCGATCTAGACAATCGCCTAGGGTGTTGGACTAAGGGTTTATTTCATGATGGGCGGGTTGAGGAGGACGTGAGTTGAAGGGGGGAGGGGGCACAAAATATCTGATATCGCCTAGGGCACCAAAATGCCTTGCACCGGCGCTGTGATTGCTACGTGTAATAGCAAAATGAGTTGCGAAACATTACATTTGAGATTTCTAAATGGTGGCCTGGTGTACTTTATAATCTCCAGGGACAATAAATATAATGCTCAGGAAATGAAAAGACAACGCACACAAACTTATGTGCAAATGCATACATTATGCAATCTTTTTAGACATACAACTTAAGAATAAAACAAGTTAAAAAGCATCTAGGCGACACATACTTTGTGATATTACATTATTTATTAAAGTTTCAAGAATTGCATAAGCTATATATTCATGACTGAGGCCCATTTTGGAAAACACTGGTCCTTTTTTTAATTTAATTTAGTATAAAATATTATTTAGGGGGCGCTCACCAGTTAATATGTACTTTTCAGATAGTGACATATGTGAGGTGAAGTTGTTTGCATTTGTGACATGCACAATGGAGATAATGTTGGCATATCTCAATGCTACTTTGATGCAATGTGGCTGATATTTCTTTGGATACTGCACTTGTGGAAATTGTAAATGATCTAAGCGCATGGTATAACAAAATGGATGCTCCCATGTGCTTGAAAAATTAGCCAGAATTAATCAAAAGTACACTAACTTTAGCAGTTATTAAACTAGGGAAAACGAATTTTGCTGAAGTAGGCAATAGCAGCTTCTGAAAGTGCAATGAACAAATTACAAAATATCTGAAAAGTAAAAAAAAGTTATCGTACCATTTTTCTACAATTTACCTCTGAAGTCCAGGGAGTGAAAATGACCATGCGGAGCTAGCAGTTTGTTTACATGAGCAGATCTTATGTTAGCCCAAGCTGTATACTCTAGAACCTAAAGTACACCCATCAATCATACATCAAAATAAAGGGAATTGAAAGTTCTTCTCCCAACACCTAAGATATACAAAGTCTTTATTATATTGCCAGTATAACCAGTGAAGAAATCCCAGAAAATTATTTTTCTTTAAAATTCTAACCCTATGCAAAGTACGAAACTGTAGAGCGCCACCTTAAAGAACCACTGAAGATGTGTTTTCAACTTATTGAAAAACTTGTCATATTCTGCAGTCAATTTCAAACATATTGATATATCATACATGGTATTTACTTCCAAAATTACAAACACATAGTTAATTTACTATACCCCTCTGAAGTAACTTAAATGTAGCTTCATGACGTCAAAACTGTATTTTAACGTCACTGGGAAATGCTATTATTTTGACATTAAAGAAAGACATTCAAGAATAAATGCATATGAAGTATTTGTTTTATTTTTCAATCCCAACATCAAATAATGTATTTAGATCATTTCCAAAGTTGCAAACTATACTTGGGTCATGTATACATGTAAATCAAGTGAGAAAAGTGAGGAAAATTCCATAAAGTTTGAGGTAATAGTGCAAAAATTGTCCAGCATTGGATTAAGAAAAAAAGTCCTTGATGCTATAAATTCATAACAGTAGACATAAATATATATTTTGTTTGTAAATAATTACTTTTTTCCCCGGCACTAGTAATCTAATTTGAATCTGCACTAATGCTTGTATGTCAAAGAATTGAAATGAAAAGTCAAGGGGAATTAACTCCTGGTGAGACCATTCCATGGACCAGGAATGTGATTGATGATTACATGCATAATTGATTACAATGAAAATCAAATATGTTGACTGCTTTATATGGTAAAATTAATTATAAAACCAAAACATGCAGACTTGTATGCCAAAAAAGGGGGTAGGTGTGTTTCCCAACAATTTCAAGCCCCAGCCTGATTATGTTACATACTGTCTAAGATACATCACAACCAGGAACAACTGGTAACCATGATATCACTAATACTACATCAACCCACATTAGTAGCCACTATCTTAGAAAACATGGCTAAAGGAAGAGCTAAGAAAATAGCTATTTGTCCACAAGAGTTCATACAACACAGTCAACCATAGGACTATGGATTACGAGTATCCAAGAGTGACCAACCTATTCAGGTTGCAATCTGGTTCTACATCTCCACAAATAAAGCGCCCAAGAATTGATGTATATGAAGAATCACTATCTTCCTGTGGCCCAAATAAAGTGCACCCAAGCTTTGCCCTGAATTGGAGAAAGAAAGAAATGAAGAAAACTTAATTGTTGGGTCACATGTTGCAGCGTGTTGTCAACATCAATGGAAATGTAATTATGAACATACCAAAACTAACTAGGATATTGGGAACATTGTGCATAATGCATGACTGAGCTGGAAATTGCAAGCGATATAATCCACCGATGTATAAAAGCAAAACTCAAGGACTGTGTGCCTTTTTAACAGTTAAATGTACAAACTGCAATCTGCAGGAAGCAGAACAGGCTGCCTGTCCAGAAAAGTGCCAAGGACATAGAAAGTGAGGCCCAGGCACAGGAAATTTAAATGCGATGTTGGCACTTTCTTGCTACAAGGCCAAAGTTGGAGTGACTGACTTGCCCATTTAGCATCCTATTACTCAAAATTTCTGCCATATGGGAAACATTTAAATCTTTCTTATATTAAAAAGCTTGAATATTAACTAAGAAATTTTGTCTTAGATGTCAAGCTAAGTAAAATTTCACACTTTCTAAACACAAATAAGTGCGAGAGCTTGCACAATATCATTTTTACCTATGCACCTAAAATATCAGTATGGAGCAGACATTTTGATGCATTATGTCATTCATTCCCTCATAGCTCTGAGTATGGTACAGGAAACTTTACACTCCCACTGACCAAGTCTCACGGAATTGTTCTACTCAGTCTGATCCAGTATTTCAGCTCATAGCAGAATGAGATCATAGAACAGTAAAAGATAGGGAGAGGAAATCAAGTCTTCAGTACAAGTACATATGCTACATCAAATGCAAACAAAAAAGCAACAGAAAACTTGTACAAAATTCAATGTTTGCTAATTCAATAAATAATTTTGTACCCAATGAACATCCATACACTTTAAATCCTATAAATGAATGCATGTAACAATTATTAAATGTACCTGACTATCACAGTATACACCACTCCCCCTAGCCCATATTGCCTTGGCATATACCATAGGCTTTACATGATTTTTCTAGCCAAATTTTCTCTTTTTTTGGTTCAAGTGATAAATGATCATGTTTTTGTATGGCATCTATGTGATACGTCACACTGATATGGTAATGAATTTACCATAGTTTCAACATAGAACCTTAGTCGGTGAGCCAAAGCAATCTTTCTTTTCCCACGAAAGGTTACATAAATTATTCCATAACCATGTTGTTCATGTGAGCCTGTCCAAATGTGACATTTGCTGCAGACTTGTGTATGTTGAGTTGAAGCTCTTTTATATGTCATTATATCTTGAACTGTTAATTTAGTTTGAAATATTTCTGACTTAGCTTAATAAACCATGACCATATGATACTATAGAATTTTTTTTATATGTCAGTACAAAATTATTTAATACCAAGAAAAAAAATTTTGTTAATAGTTTAATTTGACAATGAAAAAACAGGGAAAAATATCCAAATTATTACCAGTTCAAAGAAGAACTGATGGCATCTTCCTTGAGAAATGTGAAATTAATGAAACATTTTTAAAAACAATGACACACAGAGGTTTCTAATTGCCACTAGTCTATGTCGTATTGTGTACAATAGCAAGGGACATAACTCTTCTCAAGCCCACCTGCAGCCGCTTAATTAAAGCAGAATTTGGAATGTAAAGACATTTAAGTTCTAAACTGCAGTGAATTTAAACTAAATGAGCCAATATTAATACAAACAGCAATAAATATAACTCCATGGGTATACACCCAAATTGCTCTTTATGGGGGCGCTCACCAGTTAATATGTACTTTTCAGATAGTGACATATGTGAGGTGAAGTTGTTTGCATTTGTGACATGCACAATGGAGATAATGTTGGCATATCTCAATGCTACTTTGATGCAATGTGGCTGATATTTCTTTGGATACTGCACTTGTGGAAATTGTAAATGATCTAAGCGCATGGTATAACAAAATGGATGCTCCCATGTGCTTGAAAAATTAGCCAGAATTAATCAAAAGTACACTAACTTTAGCAGTTATTAAACTAGGGAAAACGAATTTTGCTGAAGTAGGCAATAGCAGCTTCTGAAAGTGCAATGAACAAATTACAAAATATCTGAAAAGTAAAAAAAAGTTATCGTACCATTTTTCTACAATTTACCTCTGAAGTCCAGGGAGTGAAAATGACCATGCGGAGCTAGCAGTTTGTTTACATGAGCAGATCTTATGTTAGCCCAAGCTGTATACTCTAGAACCTAAAGTACACCCATCAATCATACATCAAAATAAAGGGAATTGAAAGTTCTTCTCCCAACACCTAAGATATACAAAGTCTTTATTATATTGCCAGTATAACCAGTGAAGAAATCCCAGAAAATTATTTTTCTTTAAAATTCTAACCCTATGCAAAGTACGAAACTGTAGAGCGCCACCTTAGCAAAATAAAAAGATTGTACAAAGTGTCAAAGTTTTCACTAAAACTTAAACTGTTTATTTTCCGGACACAATTTGGAGAACAAGGTGCAAACTGTTTAGTAGAAAGGTACCAAAGGTTAAAGTAATATTGCAATCACAGACAAATATTCAATACTTTTATTCTCATTTTTACAGAAAATGCAATTGTCATCGTCTAAAATGTTAATTCTTCTAAAGACCATTAGTGACAATTATTCTGTAAATTAATTTAAAGAGATCAACCTTGTATTCTTGGTTCAAAGTTTCGCCCGGCTATGAATCTCAGACCATGCCTCACTAATTATACCATCATTTAATGCTTGTATATATGTGTTTTGCTTGGTAGTATTTTGCCGTTTTGCCTTCTTTGAAAAACAAATTGTAAAAAAAACTTCATTGAGTTTTGTTTTTGCAAGTTAAATATTTGTTATCCTTTTGCTTATCAAACTTGCTGTGTGCCAAATATAAATAACTTTGCAATTTGGATATTAAGAAAGAGTATTTGTTTCATTTAAAAAATCGTCGCCTCCATTCTTTCGTTTTATCGTGGTCATCAACTTAACTCTTAATAAACGTAAACAGAACTAAGGGATAAATTACTCATGTGGACTTTGCTGTTCCGACATCTAGTAAATAGGCCTGTTTTTAATGAGCAAACCAAACTTATCTAACTTTCTCCTCCTTAAATTCCAAATCTCTTTTATACTTCTAAATATATTTGTATGGACTTCGTTCTGTCACACTCCATCCTCTTTTACTAGTAAACTTTTAACCCATTTTATCACGATGAATCTGATGAAATGATAAATGTGTCCAATATTTAATCCTACCTCATTCTCCGGGGATATTAGTAAATCACGTTTAATTTTCTCTCATTTTCATCACATTTAATTGTTTACCCTTTACCACCTACCACAAACTTAATAAAGTACGAATTAGTTCTGATTCAAGTTTTAATGATGGATTTGAAAGTGCTGTATGAATATGGGCAAAAAGGACGTTATACAATAATTACTTTGCCTACTAATGAACGATGTCTTTAACTTGCGAGTATTTTTTGGCCTTCGTTAGTTTCTTTATATAAGTTATTTCTACCATTTGTCGTAAGTCTGGAGAAAATTCGATGCCATATAATGTAAAGTTAGAAGATGAATCCTCGAACAGCCGCATTTTCCTTTAGACATACAGAAAAGTTCTCAACGCCTATGATAACAGGAGGATAGCGTTGACAACATTCTCGTTCAAATCTAAAACATATTGACATTTTTAGTTTATGTGATCCCGATGAAACACTTTTTTACACATAGAATAACTAAAGTCATGCAATTGCAAAGCTTTTCCCATAAAACACCAAATAATTGACTCGAAGGTCGTTTTTCAGACGACCTGACTGTCCTTATATCTACTTTCGTCGAGCTTCTAACTCTCAACCGCTCGCGTCATATAATAGTTTTGAATATTTCGTGTTGAAAAATGTGCAACTAGAGAGGATGGAGAAATAGTCGGTGCATCGTTCAAGTTAGAGAACGTCAACAGTAAAAAGTGTAAGCGAAATATTTTAGTATAAACACTACTACTTTAATGTCAACAGGATTTAATCAGCTTAAGTATTTACGTTGTGAAGAATTACTCCGTTCAAAAATACCTCACACTTTTGTAGACAACCTGGAATCATTATTTTTCTTAAATATTCCTCTGAACGAAATGAATCGTGTTTTGAGAACTGATTGGTCGAATTCTTTTTAATAGATCACAGCTGTTACGAAGATTGTAGTTCTGCCATGGGCTACATCCAGTATCACCATGTCTTCAAAAAATGCGTTTTCAAACATCTAGTAAACTTAAAGGTATTTAAGTGTCTTTTTCCGAAAACCGTTGACACATAGTACATATCAACACAATGAAAAATTCTTTACAAGTGATTTTAATTTCTTCTTCCAGTTCCCTGTCACGATTCATTCGTAAAATATTCAAGTGATTTAAAATTTGTAATGCAACACGCCGAAGGAAGATATTAAATTCATCTAAATGTTGATGAAATTTCTTCGGTAAGGATAAAACTGTATCTATTGAAAGGTTTAGAACGTACCATTTATCTAATTTCAATCAATATAATGTTCGTTCTGGCTTTGTATCATTCAAATGCTCAGTATTTATCTTTATCATTTGAATGCTCTGTCTATCTCTGTATCATTCGAATGCACTGTTTTTCTCTGTATCATTCGAATGCTTTTCTTTCTCTGTATCATTCGAATGCTGTCTTTCTCAGTATCATTCGAATGCTCTGTTTCTCTTATATCATTTGAATGCTCTGTTATTCTCTGTATCATTCGAATGCTCTGTTTTTCTCTGTATCATCGAATGCCGAGTGTCGTTCATATGGACTTTTTAACCCATGCGCAAAGCCTTCTAGTGGATGCAACCTCCAAACAAACTATCATCTTATAAATGGATTTAAACAGTTGAAGGTTTTGCTAGTTTCTTTGGAAAGAATATTCTGATTCTGTTGTGTCTGTCGGATTTCAGAATGACTGCATCCAAGCAATTGTACGGATATGCATAACCGAAAAATTATAAATAATTAATACAAAATTTATTAAACATTCAAACATAAATACGTCGTGTTCGAAAATGTTATATAATGTATTCTGAGAGACATTTTTAAAAATCAGATTTGTTTCTTAAATATGTTATTCTGAAACGACTTAAAGTCTTATAAACAATAAGATTTTTAATTTCCATAAAAATAAAGTTTAAGTACGCATCTGTGTCTTTGAAAACAATCGTGCGGCCCACAGTTGTTGTTGTTGTAGTGTTTAACGCCATTATTCAGCACACGATAGGCTATGCATGGCGGTTAGTATTAATGGTGGAGGAAGAAGTCGGGAAAACCCCCGGAAAAAAAACACCGACCCACAAGAAACTACTGGCAAGCTTACGCACACGACCACATTGGCCGAATCTGAGACTAGAACCCACACAGACAGAGGTGAAATGGCCCCACGGCCCACCGTTCGAATTTCTATTTAGTTCTCGTTATTGGTTTTATTTTAAAATTTCATAATAATAATTTTGAAAAACTTTTTTATGCTTTTATAATGAACGACACCATCTTTAATGTGTGTATATGTGTGTGTGTGTGTGTGTGTGTGTGTGTGTGTGTGTGTGTGTTTTATGGATAGGTGGGTGTGTATGTATTACTACACACTGAAGAAGTATTTTGTTTGAGGTTTTAAGTTTGTTTTTTTAATCCTATTCCTTGATACCTGTCCACAATATTAAATTGACTGTTTTTTTGCAAACGTCTATATCGCTGTGTGATACTGATATGGAAATGTTTGCTTTACTACATACCTCAATATATCTATGTGATTCATTGTAGAGACAGATTACACATACCTATATACCTATATACCAATGTGATATCGAAATGGAAATTTACTGCACATCTCTATATATTAACGACTATATTATCGGTTACTGCTGCATTGCAATGCGATATCAATGTGGAAATATTGTACATACGTCTGTACAGCATGAGATATCGATGTGGAAATACATAACATGCTTCTGTACAGCAATGTGATATCATGTGAAGATACATTACATACTTCTGTACAGCAATGTGATATCATGTGAAGATACATTACATACTTCTGTACAGCAAGGTGATTTCGATGAGAAAATGGCTATCTCATGCCATACTTCTTCGTAATTATATATGATATATTTATTTCTGTACCGGTAAAACTGAGGATGTATTTAAAAAGAGATAAGTTACCAATATCAATATCGATAATAACAGGAATAAACGCAACACAGATTTGTGAAAGAGAGTAATGGAGAAATTATCGCTTACTTCATCAATTTGATGTTTATTGGAAAGGCACGAAGTCGTGAAGTGTAACATTTCCGCCATGTTAACTTTCATGGTAACATAAATGGATTTATTGATATTAATAAACTAAAATGTCTGTAAAATCAGTAACGCGAGTCAACGCATATATGTTGCATATTAAGTAGAATGGTTAATTGATCCCTATTGACAAGATTTAGTCCATCTGTTAGCTTTACTGCTGATTATGTTTTTAGTGTTTGATACTAAAGTAATTTGACTCTAGTTATGTATGTAGCTTTGTCTTTTGGATATTTATATATGCCGACTCTATTTGGAGAAAACATTTAAGTTAAGAAACAAAATTAAATTACTAAACGTTTGCAAAATTTTATAAACATTTCTAGAATATGCAGGTATTGTTTAAGATGGTTCCTCTTCCACGGATTCATAAAACCTCCAAGAAAATCAGCAGAACCCTCACTGCAACAATCTTTAAAACTTCACTTGGAAGCATCAGGAATATAGAGCGGAGTAATCACTTAACTCTGAAACTGGATGGGAAACATAGCAAACTCGACGAAAAAGATGAACACTACATTGCTATTTAACTTCCACTTCAGTTATTTTATTTAATTACAACCCTGAAACGTTCACATTCACTGTAGTACTATTGAATAGTCTTGAACAGTCTGTCATAAACATTCTTCTCGACGGGCTTTCAAAACAGTTTTGTGTACAAAGCAGCCTCTCCTCTGACGTCTCATGCTGAAAATCAAATGCTAATATAGTTCACGTCCAATTATGTCCTAATGGGATTACTGTGAATGCTAATCTTCCTCGATTTAAACAATGTGATAATCCATTTTTGTCTTGCGAATGTAAAGAAACAAGTTTACGTTTTTTATATTAGATCCTAATAAAACAGAAATAGGTTGTTTCTAGATATGCATTGTTTATCACTGTATAAATAAGTAAAAAGATTATATATATATATATATATATATATATATATATATATATATATATATATATATATATATATATATATATATATATATATATATATATATATATATATATATATATATATATATATATAATAAGGGTGCTACCCATTCTTCTGGAAAGGAAAAGCGGCTACACATTCTTCTGGAAAGGAAAAGCCCAAAATGAGGACAGGATCCATGGAGTCGGCCTGGCTATCAAATCAAGTCTTCTGAAGCAGCTCCCGGAAATGCCGGTCGGTATCAATGAGAGGCTAATGAAATTGAGAATACCTATAAGCCACAAACGGCACGCAACAATCATCAGTGCATACGCCCCTACCTATCGAGTCCAGCAGAAACCATCGAACAGTTCTATACGGACCTCAGCTCTGTACTTAGCTCAATTCCAGCTGACGACAATATCATACTACTGGGGGACTTCAATGCCCGTGTTGGCTGCGACTATGTTCGATGGAAAGGTGTGCTTGGCAAGCACGGTGTCGGCAGAATGAACAGCAATGGCCTGCTCCTACTCAGCAAATGCACAGAATTTAATCTCCTAATCACAAACTCAATGTTCAGAATGGCGGACAAACACAAGAACACCTGGATGCACCCCAGATCTCGCCAATGGCACTTAATTGACTATGTAATAGTACGCCAGCGTGATGCCAAGGATGTCCAAATCACCAAGGCCATGCGAGGAGCAGAATGCTGGACAGACCACAGACTTGTCAGAACTACCCTACAGCTGCACATTGCCCCTCACCACCTAAGACGTCCTAAGCTTGTGCGCACAGCCCTCAACGTTGTCAAACTGCAGCAGCCTTCCACCCAGCTCGATTTCCAGAAGAGACTAGATGGCATGCTGTCAGTAAACGGGCCGTTATGTGGAAACGCCTCTGAAAAATGGAACAAGCTCAGGGACATAATAAGAGAAACAGCTATGGCAACCATGGGTCTAAAAAAGCGAATACATAAGACTGGTTTGATGAGAACAACGCTGCCATTGAAGATCTGCTTGCCAGAAAAAATAAAGCTTTTATGGACTGGCAGCATGACACAAACTCCATCCCCAAAAAAGATCGCTTCAAATCCTATCAGGATGAGGCTCAGAGAGAAATCCGCAAGATGCATGACCAATGGTGGGAAAAGAAAGCTGAGGAAGTGCAAAGCTATGCCGACACTAACAACTCCAAAGAGTTCTACAACGCCATCAAGTCAATTTTCAGCCACACAAAGTCAAGCTCTACGCCCTTACTTGCTGCAGATGGCAGTACACTAATAAAAGACAAGAATGGCATTAAGGAAAGATGGAAAGAGCACTTTAATCAGCTCCTAAACCTGCCCTCATCAGTCAGCCAATCTGTTCTTGACCAAATACCCCAACAGCCAATGCTCAACCAACTGGATATTCCGCCACAGATGGAGGAATTGAGAAGGGCCATTAAACAAACAAACTGTGGCAAGGCACCTGGAAAGGATGGTATCCCAGCGGAGGTGTACAAGACTCTCAGTAAGCAGTCTCTGGAGGCATTCTATGACGTGCTAATCAGCATCTGGACGGAAGAAGAGATGCCAGACGACCTCCGTGATGCATCAATTGTGACCCTCTATAAAAACAAAGGCACACGTATGGACTGCAGTAACTACAGAGGCATCTCCCTGCTTTCCGTTGCTGGAAAAATACTTGCTCGCATCTTGCTCAACAGGCTTATTGCAGCAGTGTCAGAAAATAACCTCCCCGAGTCTCAGTGTGGTTTTCGCCCAGACCGCAGCACCGTTGACATGATCTTCGCAGTGAGACAAGTCCAAGAGAAGTGCCTTGAGCAGAACATGAATCTATATGCTGTATTCGTGGATCTGACAAAGGCTTTCGATACAGTCAACAGAGATGCACTGTGGGTAGTACTCAAGAAACTTGGTTGTCCTCAAAAGTTTACCAACCTCATCCGGCTCCTCCACATTGACATGAATGGAGAGATTGTCTCAGATGGTGAACCCTCAGAGAAATTCCCCATATCTAATGGTGTCAAACAGGGTTGTGTACTCGCTCCAGTACTCTTCAACCTCTTCTTCACACAGGTACTACTCCATGCCATACGGGACATTGACACTGGCATCTACATTAGGTATCGCCTGGATGGATCAGTGTTTGATCTCCGTCGCCTAGCTGCAAAAACCATGACACTAGAAAGACTCATCATTGATGCACTCTTTGCAGATGACTGCCCCCTCATGGCCCATGAAGAGACTCACCTACAAGCAACCGTGGACAGATTCTCTGAAGCCTCCAACCTATTTGGACTCACAATTAGTCTAGGAAAGACAGAAGTCATCTTCCAGCCCGCCACAAACACTGTCCATTTGCAACCCTGTATCACCATTGGCGACACGCAGCTGAAGAATGTGGACAGTTTCAAATACCTTGGCAGCACAATATCTAGTGATGGCTCTCTGGACAAAGAGATCACTGCGAGGACCCAAAAAGCCAGTCAAGCACTAGGACGACTCCGAACCAAGGTCTTGCAGCACAAGGACATACGTCTGTCAACAAAGCTGAAGGTGTACAATGCAGTTGTCCTCACGTCTCTATTATATGGCTGTGAAACGTGGACACTCTACAGAAGGCACATCAGACAGTTAGAACAATTCCACCAGCGCTCCCTGAGATCCATCATGCGGATCAAGTGGCAAGACCGAATCACCAACCTGGAAGTCCTTGATAGAGCCAACACAACAAGCATCGAAGCAAAATAATCCAGGCCCAGCTTCGATGGACTAGCCATGTCATCCGCATGGATCAAAAGCAGAATCCCAAAGCAGTTGTTCTATGGCGAGCTATTCCTGGGGAACCGAAACCAAGGCCGCCCTCACAAGAGGTACAAAGACAACCTCAAGACAAACATCAAGTGGGCAGACCTTCATCCACGCCAGCTCGAGCTCGCTGCCTCAGACAGAAAGCATTGGCGAGCCCTGACCAGAAAAGCCTGTTCTTCCTTTGAGGCTGACCGTCGCCAGTGTCTTGCTGCAACCCGTGAGAGACGCCACAGAAATGTATCCCAGATACCAACAACCACCGGTGTCCCATGCCCCACATGCAATCGCATGTGTGTATCGGAATTTGGACTCCGGAGTCACATGCGCGTCCATCGTTGAAGGAAAGTGCACAACTTGTCTTCCTCGACTCGAGAGACTACCAAGAAGAATAAGGGTGCCACTATGCCACTATAGTCAATGGATGCTATTCCATTTGTTAATCTACTCGCATACTCGTTTACAGCGTCGTAGTTGTAGTCCAATGTTAATGGCTTCAATAATCATCCAGAAAACCCTGGGTGTATCTTTAAGAATAGCTCGTTGTTCCCATATCCTTAGCATAATATAGCCAAATATAGCGACGACAGCGTAGTTATGAATCAACCAGTAAACGACGCTGCAAACCAGTTAGTGTAAGTAGTACACAAAACATTAGTAAAATACAGCATATTGGCTCCTTTACTTCACTGAATTAAAGAGGTATTTTCAACCTGTCATTTTACTGAGCATGTATTTTGCACTTGAGCATAATTTCCCAGTGACTTAATTGGTTTTCAAAGTGATATCGAGTTCATTTTATAATTTTGCAAGTTGGTTGTTACCGTATTAGTTTGAAAATGTAGCTAAAACATGCAACGTTAGAACTATAGAAGGCTCAATGATTTTATGTAAACTTGCAAATATTAATAAATCAGTGTTAAGATTTTTGCTGTTTTAATAGACTAGGTTTCGTTTAATACGGTATGCATTACACGATTTTATGACACACTGATATATACAAAACCGTGTTATAACACGTTAGCCGTGGATGCGTGTATTTGTTTATGCATGTGTAAATGTATTGATTTATGTTGATTATATTAAACGCTGCTAACATTCCAATTTAGACAGCAGTTTCTCTATTCGATTCAAACCACAATCCAGAGACGATCGTATTCTCATGTTATCTGACCTCCCGTAAATTACTTTGCAGTTTCCAAGTCACGGCATTCTTTTACTTTAAGCATCAAAGGTTGTGCAACATTCCACCTCTTCCACCACACTATCGCATGTAGATAAACACTTCCCTATTGTTAACACCAGATCACAAGCCATCTAAATGGAACATTACGGAAATTCAATTATATGCACGTGTTGTACATTTTATCAGTTAGGTTGCTAGAAGTGGGTAGAGGACAAAATAGTTTTTAAATCTAATTTTTCTCAGTTGCAATTGAATTTATAATTAATATTTATTCATTAAGATATCTCTTTCAAAAGTATACTGTACGGTCGGTTATTGTAGGAGAATCAGAATTTTTTAAAATGTAATCTCACGGAAGTTGCACATTTAAATGTACGTTTTATCGTTTGTTTTCTGATTATTACATATCGAGAATATTTTTAATGTGTTCTTGCAATGCACGTTTGTCATAGATCACGTTATTTTTGACGTCAGTTATGTTTTATATATACAGTGAATAGTCGGTCCAGATGCTAGGTACTATTTTCAGTCTTGTTTTATATAAAGTAAATATAATAAACATGAATAAGAACGAACTCAGCAATTTCTGTATTCAAATTTTTACTTGGCGACTTAACAGCATGCGTAGATTGTGGTCTGACGTGGCGTCAGCCTCGTTTGCGTTGTTATATCAGTCTCTTTTTTTTTTTTTGCCGTGAACTTTGGAGAGCAAAGATGCCAAGTTAACAACGCTGAAGCAAGACTATTCGATGACTCAAAGCTTAAAACAGGCATTTCTACATTAATATTACAAATATCCACTTGAGGTGGAGTGAAGCGATAGCGCGACCAAAAATTCAAATTGGCTTCTTAATTATTTTCTTTGAACATTCACAAGAGGCAAAGTTTAATTTGCTAAAGCGTTGAGATCATTCAAGATTATATCAAACTCCAGAACAAAATCAATTGGCCCTCCGTGAATTTATCTTCACTAAATTCATTAAAATTGGGAAATAAATGCAAAATGTGGCAACACGTGTTGACGTAAATTGACGTGCGTGTATTTTTTAAATCTCTCCTTTTGGTATAACGCCACCTAATTTTCACTTTTTTCCGTTTAATGAAATAAGCGTTTGGTTAAGATGAAAACCTAATATATCAGCGAATATCACGTTTCCATTATGACAGTGTTGATGTAAGCAATCAACACTGTTTGATGACACGGACTACGGTTTTTTGTTGTTGTCTCATCTATGAATTTCTCAATTGCAGGTACATTGACGCAAAGTTATGCACAATATATTACAGTACGATTGCTGCTTTATCCTTAATACTTTGGCTGTATATCTGATATTCTTTAAGGTCTCTGAGTGTTGAGAATTTTGGGGACATGATCATTCCATCAGAAACTAAAGCCTAATAAAGATTTCTTTTCTCAGAGCTTGGCCAAGGAAAGAACTGTACACTAAAACGATGCTTTGTCAATAAACGTTTCCAAACTGTATGTTGAAATACAATTATTAGAATACAATACGTGCAATTAAATCTATGCGTTTCCATATGCACCTCATTCTAGCATGAAATCTATTAGCCTGCCTACTTAGAGTCAGTAAAACATGACCGTGTGTAATCCTCTAAAAAAGAGAAGTCTTAAGATACTCTCTGATTCCGTTCCGTTAGGCAAATTTCAATAAATAGACTACGCCTCACGCGTTGTAATGATTGTAAAGAATTACAGCTAAAGGGACATCTTTTCTGACATATTCACATTTCCCTCTTAAAACTTTAGCCCCTCAATAACATTCCCGAAAAGCAGAACACGCTATTTAGTTCTCGACAATATTCGTTGCATCAAAAACTGGGGTGAAGGTGGCTAAGGAGACAGACAGATGTATTTGATGACACGAATTTAGATTCAAACCGTCTCCAAATATTATCATAAGGCGGTATATGCCACTTTGGAATCAAAGTATACCAACATCAGAGATTAAATCACATATCCAAAAGTGACACTTTACCCAACATCTGTTTGAACGATAATGGACACAGTTCAGTCTTAACTTCTCGTTGGTGGATTGATTGCAATAAAATAATGAAATACCAATTAAGACCAATTTCATTTATAACATCAAATGTAACATTTTATAGATAAACAAAACACTGTATTTGTCATTCATCTCTAGAATCGCAAACATGCATTTGTGTCATTTTTATAATTACACACATCTATTTGACAGTCAGTTCTATAATTACATACATGTATTTGACAGTCAGTTCTATAATTACATACATGTACATACATGTATTTGACAGTCAGTTCTATAATTACATACATGTACATACATGTATTTGACAGTCAGTTCTATAATTTCATACATGTACAAACATGTATTTGTCAGTCATCTTTATATCGCAAACATGTACTTGCCAGTCAATTCTATAATCACAAACATGTATTTGTCAGTCAATTCTATACTCGCAAACATGTATTTGTCGTCAATTCTATAATCGCAAACATGTATTTGTCAGTCAATTCTATAATTGCAAGCATGTATTTGTCAGTCAATTCTATAATCGCAAACATGCATTTGTCAGTCAGTTTTATAATTACATACATGTATTTGACAGTCAGTACTATAATTACTTACATGTGCATACATGTATTTGATAGTCAGCTCTATAATTACATACACTAATTGACAGTCAGTTGCATAATTAAAATATATTAAAATATAGTACGCTTTGAAGGTAAGACTGTCCCAACACATTTAAAAGTAAATTTTAATTATCCAGTTTAGTACTTTTGTTGGTCAGTCACACACACACACACGCACGCACGCACGCACGCACACACACATACACACACATGCATGCATGCATGCTTACTTACTTACTTACTTACTTAGTTGTTACCTGAGTTTGATAATAGATGGTTATTATTATATTTACATTAATGTTATGAAAACACAAAATATTATTAACGGATTTTCATATAAATTGGTCAACAAATGACTTGTTTGGATAGTAGCCAGCTTGATCAAGGTAGAACTATACCGGAAAATATTTGCTCTGGCTTTACTTTGATGGTAGGTTTACCAAATGAACCATTAGTTCAGCAGAGTTTAATTTCTGGTTAGATTACACAAACAAAAATCTGAAAAGTAAGCAGCAATGAAAAAGAAGAAACGTGAAAGTGACACATTGATTAATACAGAATTCAACCGTAGCGAACTCGGAATTGTTTTGATTATTAGGTTCACAGGAAGAATGTTTGATAAAAAGGACAATAACTTTATCAGGTTTTCAGAGTACAAACTTGAACTACTTCCTATCGCTCACATTTTCCATTTAAATGATACGTACGAAGCTTAGCTCTTATCTAACCCTTGATCGGCTCAGGCACATCATATAAAATTATCAGTAATTCATACGTATTTCAATTTCTCTTCATTAAAACCTTGTTAAAGAAATTCTTTCATGGCAATCTGGAATGATTTGCTGAAACCTCCCAATACAATATTGTATCGTTGTTTAATGTTTTGCATGTAAAAACGATCACTGACATGTTCAAATGTGTATACGGGCATATTTTCTGAATTACAGAATTCGTAGATATGCGGTTTATAATAAATATTATTGATGTATCTTAATCACTATTAGTTTGAAATCAACACAATATTACTTACCACACTTATTGCAATCCAGCACGTCATTTAAAGGAATATGCTGTTGTTTTCAGAGCATATAACTTTTCGTGCATACTGATTACACCAACTGACCATGACTAGAGACGATTTTATCGACACAATTAATTATTAAATAACTAAAAGAGGTAGCACAACTATACTGTCAAAATATACTACAATGAAGTAAGTACGTACATATTTATTTGAGAATGATACTACTATTCATAAAGCAACAGCTAAAATCAATGTAAGACAATGATTTTCTGTCTATATAGATGTCTGTTTCTGTAAAGCAACTGTCAGAAACTGACCGAATGATAGACACCCCGTTGCATGTATTGTGACCAAGACGTAGTGATATTATTTATATCTTATCTTTTTTAAAAGATCTTCTGTTGCAATTTGCAGTAGCTTTGTATCCCTTATTTCCAACACATAGTTACTACTGTGTAAGTTTGGGCAGTCACAGGAACCGACCTGCGAGATTGAATCATTGGATTGTATTCAAATTAGCTGCGGAAGAGAATTTTAGCCGGACAAGAGGAAATCTCTTCTTAAAGTCCATAAAATTATATAGTCAATTTTCAGTTGTAAGCGTTAAAAATTGCTTTTTGTCGCCTTAAATAAAACGTTTCGGACCGAAATTTAAGGTTAAAATGAGTTAAGTATTATTTAAAATCTCATACTAAACGTTGAATCAAATATTTGGTCCACTTTTTGCGCAACTATCCTGTTTTTGTGTTTGTAGAAACACAGTGGCATCTCGATGAAAATGTGTCAAATGTAATAAAATGGAAAACATCAGTATTAAAATAAAAAAAAATTAGCTAATGAACAAATGTGTAGTGGTAAGGTGATTCATAGAATCTGACAAAAGTGATCTGACGATTGTTTCCATCAGCAACATAGCCTCAAATTACGGTACGCATGGCCATTATGGTCATTTGTTTTTAAATATTGGCTATATTACAAAGTCAAAATTTATTTCGATGCATCTATGGCAGATTATTATTGACCATATTGTCTGTGTTACATAGTCACAATGAACACAGGAAAAAACGACAATTATAGCACTTGCTGGATAGAATCCTGGATCTTATGGCTTATATTAGACAAATGTTTGTTCGTTTAACGGTTGAAACTTGTGTACCTAAATTTAAGAGGATAGTTCAATCGCCATACGTGGACTGCGTCAATAAATTAGCCAGTTGGAAATTCTATTCATATCAGTCAATATTCGAATATACAACATCGCCGCGGGAATCCAGTTATTACAACTTATTTCCTCAAAACACAAATACGGTCATAGAGTCTGAGTTTAGTTCCCGCTCGGGATGAGTGAACATAGATAAAAGAAATCTATGATGGAGTTCAGTGATTCGGTTATAAACAGAAGAACATATATGTTGTTTTCATACAAGGTCTTTTGGGTCAATAACAAGAGTATGAACTTTAATTTATATTATAGGCCGCACGATTATTACTGTTTGTGGCAATAATTGATTTCTCGACCAGGTTATATTATCCAATACGTGTCTCACGTCCAATTTGACAAACGTTTTATTGAGGCCGAAGACACAACGTAGTGACTTGACTGCTTTGCAATCTTTTGTATGATATGTGCTTTATTGACACACAAATAACGACATGTAAGAAATGCATGTTTTAATTTAAATATTCCAATTGACGTAGTGGTACTCAGGAACAGAATACAACTCTCAATACATATTTTAATTATCATTATGTCAGATATAAGAAGTTAAATCATACCTGCTACTAACAAATAACGGAGCTACAAATAATTGAGAGTATCCGAATGTATATCGGCATCCATTGATCCATCGTGTCAGGTTACAATTTCCGCCAATGATCGGAAAAATAATGAAACGTCTAGCAAACAATGCATATACACGTACCTTGTTTATCCAATGACGTCCTGCTCACATCACACACCATCATAATGTTCATTCCAAGATTATTCAATAATAATAATAATAATAATAATAATAATAATAATAATAATAATAATAATAATAATAATAATAACGAAGACGTTGTATAGCGCCTAATCTTTAGAAGCTCTAAGAGCTTTATAGCATCTATAATAATATGACTACACTACAGAAAAACAAAAAACAAAAACCATGAAATTTGAAAACATAAAAACATGCTGAAAACATATAAGATACAAAACATTATTAGGTCTCTAAGTTTGTTGAATAGGACTAAATGATCGTAGTTATCGATGTGTACATGTTTACATAATCAGTCTCAAAGAAAATAAAATACGAAGGACTTATATTAAGTTTCTTAAAGGTTAGGTAATAATTAACACATCGATAAACTATTAGCCATTATTCCTTATAATTAATTTTTTTCTTCTTTTCTGTCATCATACGTGCGGAATTAATTGGAATGTAGAAAGCTCGTAGTTTTATTCATTTCCGTCTTCTAAATGCACCAGGATACGGGGACCCGTCTTTCCTAGCCAAGAGTCGTTGGGTTTTACTAAATAGTATTCGGTAGTGTCAAAAGGTGGGTCATATCAGTGTACTAAGGAACTTGGTATGGACATGTCATTAAATTTTGCTTTGATTGGCGTTTAAACCAGGCTATTTCATTTCTTTTCTCAACACCACGCTTGCGTATGGCAGGTACTGATTTCGCTTTCACTTTTCTTGCTTTCTACTCATTTCGATCTTTTAAATGCAATGCAAAAATTGTATCCAGTTTTAGTGAGATCCCCTGCTCGTCATATGACCCTGGCCTACAATAACAGCTGTGAGAACATTAGCGAAGCAATGACAATACTTTCTGAATGTCGATTGTAAGCCTGCCAAATGATTTGTTGATAACAGGAGTGAGTGTTGGACTGCAGTAAGGACTGTGCGATTACATTGTTCTAACGAAAATTATATGCAGACCTGAATTTGTCCAGTACAATTCTTCAAGGAAAATCGTAAGCATCGACCAATTTTAATGAGTGTCCAGTACAGTTTGTAACCGTGCGTTAAGGAAAAAGACATGCATACTGATTGGACGTATGTCTTGTACAGTTTTAACCCTGCTTTAAGGAGAAAGACGTGCATATGGATTGGGACGTTTGTCCAGTACAATTTGTAGCCGTGCTTTAAGGAGAAAGACGTGCATATGGATTGGGACGTTTGTCCAGTACAGTTTGTAGCCGTGCTGTAAGAAGAAAGACATGCATACCGATTGAGACGTTTGTCCAGTATGGTTTTGGTAACTGGGTTATGAATTTTATCCCGTCAAGCTTCAAATGATTATATTCAACTACAACCGCCTATCACCCTCTTCGTGACTGTATGGATACATTACTTGCATTTGCACTTTCTCTGACGATTTAAAGTGTTCTAGTAATTGTTGTAGTATTTATAATGATTATGCATGAGTGAACTGTACCGTACGTACATTTATGTTCATGCATGGTTGTACTATGGACCAAAGATTTTATTGAAATCCTCCTCTCCCTCGAATTCCCCCTAATAGTCGTCGTCATCATCGTCGTCAAAGTCTTCATCCAATTGTTCCAGTAATATATGTATCACTTTATTCAAAATACAAGAAGTTGTTTTCTTGGAGCGGCAAGATATGATCGATGTTTTAGATAATTTGGTATCCTATTTAAATGTTTTATTTGTGTATTAATGTTTGATTTATACGAAATATTTGAGTTAAGTGTCACGAACAAAATAAATGCCATTCTTGAGGCAAACTTTAATAGTCCATGATTGCAATAGAAACCATATCCCTGTTTTG
This sequence comes from Unio pictorum, assembly GCA_030141615.1. Lineage (NCBI taxonomy): Eukaryota > Metazoa > Mollusca > Bivalvia > Unionida > Unionidae > Unio > Unio pictorum. Next base: position 10,535,007 of record JARLTB010000203.1, read on the forward strand.
ATCTATACAAATTAAACACGTCTTCCCTACTGATTCTTGCTTGAAAATAAGCCTTTGTATGTATGTATGTATGTATGTATGTATGTATGTATGTATGTATGTATGTATGTATGTATGTATGTACGTACGTACGTACGTACGTACGTAGGTAGGTAGGTAGGTAGGTAGGTGGGAGGGAGGGATGTACGAATGGACGGACGTAGGTAGGTAGGGATGGATGGATGTATGTAGGTAGGTAGGTTTGTAGGTAGGTAGGTAGGGAAGGATGGATGTATGCATGATTTGTGCGATGCTTATGTTGCTAGGCAAGTATTTACGAAGCTTTTTCTACGTGTAGTGACATATAGTTTTTTACAAATATAAATCAGGAAAGCATTCATTTTGCACCAATCTATTAGTCACTCAGAAATGAATGATGACGTATGAAACAGACAATACGTACCTGCGTCGTTTCATTTCAACTCTCAACACATTGCTTTTTTTCTCTCTCACATGCATTTTCTAATGATTAGAAAGCTCACACACGGCTTTGTCGTGCAATCTTTCTCAAACTGACTTGATCTGAGTTCATTTAACTCAGACTCTGAAGTCAATAAGTTAAATAGATGTTGAATTACAAGCTTATATAACATTAGTACAGTATAGTCTAGAAAAGTAAAGTACAGCATTGCATAATACAGCAGAGTAGAATATAGATGGATAGAAAAAATTAGGGTGGGTAGAGTAGAGGAGAAGAGAGGAGAGTAGGATAGAGGAGAGTAGAGTGGGTAGAGAAGAGAAGAGTAGAATATAATAGAGTATGTGTGTGTGTGATTAGGATTTGTTACGTAGCTTTAACCATTTTTAGTCATATCCCTACGATGTCTGCAGTGAAGCAGTTTATAGTGATGTCTAGCACTGGGGCATCATGCCGCAAACACGTAGAATTGTGTTCCACCCAGTCACATTATACTGACACCAAGCCGACCAGTCCTAATACTAACCTCTTAATGCTGAAAGAGGCAGCTGTTAGTACCATTTTTGTAAGCCTTTGTATGACTCGGCTGGGGATCAAACTCACGACCTCCCGCTCCCGCGGCGGACGCTCTAACCACTAGGCCACCGGAGCGGCCAATAATAGATCAGAATAGAGTAAGGTATGGCGTAGCATAGTATAGCATAGCTTAGCTTAGTATGGCATAGCATAGCACTAAATAATACAGTTCAGTATAAAATAGTATAGCATAGTGTAAGCATGCAATACAATACCATATCCCATCCCATCAGATCTTGCCTTATCATACCAAATTAGGTGGAACATGAAATAAACAAACATAGTACGATGATGGATGGAAAATTACACACTAAAGACTCATTTTGAATATACTTTTACAAAATCACGTGTAACACTGATCTGTCATTGTCTGACATTCGTTTATAGTCGTTCTTAAAATGTACAACGAAGCTTCTGATCTGCCAATGGCAGATATTAATTGCAGTTATTTTGCAGGAATACATAAAGATTATAGCTGCGTTTTGTAAAACCATTATCTGACAAAAAATGTGTATGTTTGATACAAGACAAGACAACTAATCAGTTGCAAGACAACCTTCATGTTGTATGATCACGCATATGAAACATGCGATGTACCTGCTACTAAAAACCTTGATAGAAAATATTTCACTTTTCAATACGATAAACAAACCTCAAACCAGAAATGCCCAAGCGAAGAATAGAAACAAGATAACGCCATCGACAAGCGTTTGCACGTGGAAAAAAAATTCAGGCTGTAAATTCTGTCTGTATTGTAATAACTGAAAATAATTTAACGTTGATTTATTTCGTTTCTTAACATTTTGAAAACGTATATATAACATCGATAATCCAATCCGCATGTGTTTCCTTTCATAATGTGTACATTATGCCCCATTTAGTGGGTTGTTTTTGTTAATTATGAAAACTTTGTGGTGAAGAAGAACAAAGAATATCAACTTCTACCAAACATGGCTTCAATGAAGACGGTCTTCATTTTATTGTTCGTACTAGGGTCAGATAAGTTCAAAAGTATTCTTTTAATTTTATCACATTCCGCATACCTATGATTGCTTCTTAAGTAACATTTAATTGTTCTCTTGTATGTATGTATGTATGTATGTATGTATGTATGTATGTATGTATGTATGTATGTATGTATGTATGTATGTATGTATGTATGTATGTATGTATGTATGGATGGATGGATGGATGGATGGATGGATGGATGGATGGATGGATGTATGTATGTATGTATGTATGTATGTATGTATGTATGTATGTATGTATGTACGCGCGCACGTGTGTGTGTGTGTGTGTGTGTGTGCATAGAGCAATGGACCAGAAAGTAATGTGATGTGGATTGAAAACAAATATAATACTAAGCTAAGCTATGCTATACTATGCTATGCCATACCTTACTCTATTCTGCTATGTTATATACCGCTCCGGTGGCCTAATGGTTAGAGCGTACAACATTTTGTTAAGACACTCATACCTTTTAAACAATGTTATAATTCATACATATGATCCCGTTTCAATACCATGTTGAAAGGTTTGAATGCTTTGTTCAGTCTATATAGTGGACTCTAATTGTAAATAACTGCCCCCTCCCGCCCTCCATCAATATATATGGTACAAAAAGGATGGATCAACATGGTGAACAATGGTTATTGAGTGAGCTTCTGCTAGCCTTGATCGTGATTAGGAGCCATTAGGTCTTCTCCCCACTTTGTTGATAAATTAATTGAGGTTAATTGACACAATATTTGTCATTGAGGCTTAATGTCATATATTGTTGGTGTTAAACAAAACGAATTATCCAAACATGAATCAATGATTCCTGTATAGGATAATATTAAGAGAAGTAAAACTACAGAAAACTGAAATGAATGTCAGCAAGGACGAAATATTTGTTTTCCATCTACATTACATTACTTTCTGGTCCATTGATAATGATAATATTTGTAGATAATGGCAAATGCATTTTGTTTTAAACATATTGAATACAGAACCAGTTTTGTCTGTGAAAATTGCTTTTAGCAACAACGAACGAATCAGACTAATGACAATGTTCGTAATGAGACGTTTTTCTAGAGAAGAGCATCTGTTTATTTGTAATTATTTGCAAAATCAGGAATTTAGTAATGATACTTCTATATATAGTTATGATAGATTCATTAAGAACGCACATTGCACGCTTGTCTGTATATTCGCCTCTTGAACCTTTTTTGTTCGCCTTTGGAACACCGAGAATTTTAATGGCGTTGTAGCGGAAGTATTATTTGCTCGATTTACGGTCAAACAAGGCCGTAAAACCAGGAAAATGGTCCCAGAGAAGACATACAATTGCTTCACTCAGTCTTGGTTTCGAATGCATGCGCCCTGCTGAAAATTATAGATTTAGTCCCAATGACTGCATAAACATCTCTCATATCGACTGAACTGACGCGATTTTTTGATAACTCAATATTTGCAATCGTTAATTGGGACCTAGGCTGATGCTGATTATACTAATTACATCACAATTTTCAAACGTCTGCCAACAAAAGACAGAGACTGCAAGAATACTCGCCAATTTTCGAATTAACAGAGGCAATTATTTCAGTCTGTTTGATAAGTTGATTTGTAGGTTTGATTATTTTGGATTGATTGTAACAGCATTACTCTGTACCTAATAATACGATCCTGCACAGGTTTCTAATTGGTCTATAAATATTGATAAATAATGCGATTGATTACTTCGATATACATATACGATGCAACTTGTCTCTTTTCGGTTATATTAATAGGACATTCGTCAGTAAGTGAAAGAAAATAACGAAATCTAAACGAAGTGATACGATTTATATCAAGGACAATTATTTGTTTGTTTTGTTTTGTGTAGAGCATACATTATTTCTGCGATCGTATTGCAGAATATGCAAAATTTGCATTTTTCACTATGTACATCAAAACTGCTAGAGAATGACGTCATGTATGGTGCAGGTGAACTTCCTCCTAGGAAAGGATAATTCAAACGCATGGAAATTCTCAGGGTAACTCTTTCCAGAGTTGAAAGTGTTTTGACCAATACTATTATTCTTCTTATTTTAATATAAGCCTGAGCAAAAGTACATAGTTTCATCACTTAAACTGTGAGAAACTTAGCACAAGAATGCGAATCTGTATCGGTTGTATATTTGGCTTTGTCTCAAAACATTAAATATTTAACTAATTTGCATAAATGGAATGCATGGCGTGTGGTAAATATCTTGTGAATGGCAAGCAGAAAGTATAATAAGACATGGTTCAGTTACGTTATGGTTGCATAATTACCAAATATGAAATTTAACAAGTATACCGTAGTCTCGCGTATAAATCAGCTCTAACTGCTGATCTCACATAATGCATGAACAGGTCGGATTTTATGTTGCTTGTTCTGCTGGTTATTGTTCTAATAAACTGCATATACCCTGATTTGTCGACGCATAATGCGTCGCAGGATCTTGGTACAATAAGTTTGCAGTGGTTCCGCGTAGATACGATACTTTGTATTCCTGACATTGCCTTTGATCTATATGATTATTGTAAGAATTCATTATAGTCTGAAGGTACATTTGCTACAAATAATAACAAACTTGTCAGTCTCTAAATTCGAAGCAGCTGGTTTAGAAACGGTTTGATATAAGAAATATTCGTGTAATTATCATTGTAAAATCATTTCACAAAGAAATGAAGCCGAGATAATTTCATTAAATTCTAGTAATTTATGTCTTTTCTTTAAAAATATGGTTGTAAGGATGGAACGGCAGGAATGTGGCTTGACAACTTACATACAGGTTGATTTTATTATCCGAGCGTAGAAGAATCTTCTTGAATAATCGCGTGAAGTTTGAGGCCAAACAATTTATTGAAATTTCTCCTAACCTGTGAATTGAATTTAATACATATACCGTTGAAATTAATTTTAAACCAGTGTGCCCATTGACAAACCTACATACTCTCAATCATCTAACATATATATTCGCTTCCCAAAAGAAGTATGGCATGTGCTATTGCATAGGTTTCTAGTACATTTCACTCTCCTCATCTTAGTGTTTATTCGTGGATAATATTTAAGCACGTTTATCATTCAAGTCAATTCGGGAGGTTTAAAACTTGAAATTCTTTAAATAAGTAACAAGTACGATATCAAGGTAACACGTTTGATATCGAGGTAACAAGTACAATTTATAGATTGCACGTGTTATAACGATTAAAAAATGCGATATCGAGGTAACAGATACGATATCGTGGTGACAGGTAAAATATCGAAGTAACAAGTACGATATTGAGGTAACACGTATGGCTTCGATGTAACCAATAGGATAATAAGCGAATCAACTTAGCGCTGTTGTTACACAATGTTAGATTTGAATAGCAAAGACATTGTGTTGAATATGTTGTGAAATGATTGGCTGCCATTGCTATGTTACCTCGGAATGAGTCACAAGCGATACCACATTCTATATGCTGATATTTTGTGCGTAAGTAGATTTTACACATACCTTGACGTGTTAAATTATTTATTTTTAATTTATCTTTTGCTGTGAATTGATGGTACACCGTTTGTGAAGGATGCAAAAATGATATAATTAACCAGGTGGGCAATTTGTAGCACGAGTTTTGAAATTAGAGAGGAATACATGATATAAGATTTCCCAGGCAAATCAATAATAGTCATGCATTCACTGCGTATGGTCTTGCAAAACAACAAAGCCTTTATTCATTATCAAACACTTTTGTACAATATAAGGTTTAATTGTTTAACAACAATAATCAAGAAACAAGGATTGAACTTATTTCCATTATCATTAGCTTTAAATTGATCTGTGGTGAAACGGGTCCCAATAAGTTATGCCTTTGCTGGTACGACTTATTCACCCTATATAACCAACGCTCATACTTTCTGAAAGACCAGTTTGCTGCTCATCAAAATCGTATCGCTGTGGCTATTTTGACTTCCAAGCTCACACATAAGGACCCAGCTACAATATTTAAATGAACCAAAGACCAAACATCATATATTGAAGTGTATTCTTATGTAAAATATTTCTCTGCTTTGCTTTTTGAACATACTTTTTGAGTTGCAAATGTATGTCAAGTGTCAATCACAACGGTCTGAGAATTTTCTTTATTTTGTTGTTGGCAATATTTCAATGCCAAAATAACCAGAAGTTATTCTTATGTATATCCAATCAAATAATATAAAATTGTTTAGAAGACGGCAACTTAATTTTGAATCATATTTGGTTCATAATATGTCTCAGACAAAAGTGTTTGTATTCGTTGTTGTCACAATGTTGCAAGAAACGCACGCTCTTGAATCTCTTTTAATTTTTAATTGGTTGTTTTGCAAGCTTTTGACACTAAAATTTGTTATCGTCTATTTTATGTGACATTTATTACTAATTTAATTTCGCATGATGTTTACTTTGCCTTGTTATCCTTCATTCTATGTGGCATGAGAAATATATGAAAATTAGTACCGGCATTAACTGTTGTTAGACGTTTCCTTTGTTCATTAATTACGTTCACTGATTTACGCTAATCCATGAGAACCAACCTCGCAATTTACCATTACTTAATCACTATCCCATTGCAAATAATACCGCGACAAAGATGTTTCAAAAACATAATAAACTGTGATTAAAGTGACAATTTGGAATTATGTTGATGATGTTCAATACTATAAATTAATGTACGTTTATAGCACGACCACCCCAGACCCGTCAGACAATACCAACGCTGATATTGAAAGCCATACAGACGTTACCAAGACATTATGAAACACTGCGAAAACACTAAAAAGAAAAGTGTTTTTTTTTATACTAAATAAAACCTTCATATTGTCTGTGGACAATGTAACACCTTATGTGCTTTAGAATTATGAATGTTGGACATAATTCTGTATAAAGAATTGCCTAAATTCTTGTTCAGTAAACTTGCGAAAGAGGTCAGTGTTTGATTGTTAAAAAAAAACGAATACTGAGTTATTAGTTTTTTCATGTGATAAGACATTCAATGGGAAATATTATTCTTATTGCGATTTCTTTTCAACGTTAAGAACAAGCTATACTCTTCTTGACATGGAATGTACAAGCAAAATGTATGTATGTATGTATGTATGTATGTATGTATGTATGTATGTATGTATGTATGTATGTATGTATGTATGTATGTATGTATGTATGTATGTATGTATGTATGCATGCATGCATGCATGCATGCATGCATGCATGCATGCATGCATGCATGTATGTATGTATGTATGTATGTATGTATGTATGTATGTATGTATGTATATATATATATATATATATATATATTCAATAAATACAGAACAGTAACTTGAACAATTATTTATTCTGCAGGTTTAATAAAACTGTATTGTGTATATTTCCTTTAAGTCGTATGATATAGTTACAAAAATTTATTATACCACATTTATTTGTCACATTATTTGTCATACCACAAGTATTAGTTACAGTACTTTTCATCCACAATTTTTAGTTACAGTACTTTTCATACGACAAGTATTAGTTACAGCATTTTTCTTACCAAAGTATTAGTTACATCATTTTTCTTACCAAAGTATTAGTTACATAATTTTTCATACCAAAATATTAGTTACAGCATTTATCATACCATAAGTATTAGTTACAGTACTTTTCAAACCAAAATATTAGTTACAGTATTTTTCTTACCAAGTGTTAGTTACAGTGTTTTTCATACAAAAAGTATTATTTATATCATTTTTCTTGCCAAAATGTTGATCTATTCCTGAAGTAAATATATTCTTGATATAAAGTTTTGTTACTTCTGTTTAACATGAGTACTGGACTGCACCTGTTGGCAATCACAAATATTTTCAGCCAATCATTTGGTGCAACCATACATGATAGGCAAAACACTATTGGATCAAATTAAGGTGAGGAATATTTGACACTTTCATGTACTTAGGAATCAAATATATAAAAAGTTGGTGTACTTGAAATAATTTTCCTCTGGACAACGACTATTTTATACAAAAACAATAAAGTAGAAAAAATGAGCGAATGATCAAAATTGACAAACCTGCTTCCAGATTTGGCTGTCTGTCTACGCTAAGCACTTACCTGGTGGCAGGGTGACATAGATGATGATGAATGTATATAAGCCTCTTAGGCACGAATCCATAGCAAGGTCGAGGAATATTCTTCAAGTCAGATAGACTCCTTGCAAAACTCCAGAGTCATACAAACAAACAGGAAAAGTTTAAAAACATACATATATTTTTCTTAATTTGAATTTTCAGAGACAGGTCTTCTTTTTAAAGTATGTTAAGTAGGTAATTTGTTTTTTCATTAATTATATTTCAGACCATATAGTTATTCGTATCACTCAGTACAAAATCGTATTAATAGAATAATATCAAACGATTTTTTATGGCTTAACGTCAAACAATAAAGCCTCTGCCGGCTACTGTTATCACTTTGCCTCCGCTCTCATTTATCCTCAAATCCATTTCTCTCGTTCGATCGAAATAGCAGAGTTTTCTTGGAATTAATACTCACAGAATGCCGTGTATCTCACTAACGATCAAATGTTGCATTTCCTACCGTTAATACTATATGCAACGCGATGCTACAGACACCACCTATGAAATCGCTCATCTCTTTGCGCTTCGTTTAAGAACTAATCGATTGAATTTGTTTTGCCCTGCAGCCAATCAAACAATGATGAGCCCTTCCTCTGGCATGCGCCTGTCGCTCGGCTATAGTACTTCAAGATAACAGAATGATATGATTCTATATGTGGTTACTTTGGAATGAATTTCCCATGTATTGTAAAACTTCATCAATTATTTAGACCTCAACATCCAACAAGTACCTTTGAAAAGCAAGTCTTTTCTCTTTCCATACTTTCCATTTGCATACAAACAATACTAGTAGAGAGCAGTCTTTAAAAATGCATGAATCCGATTTTACGAAACACGATGAACTCTGTTCACGTTCTACAACATATGGAGGGATTGCAGCAAGAAATTACAGCGAGTGTATGATGGAAGTACATGTACAAACACTTTGTGTTGCATCCAGAAAAATGCAACATGTACTGAACTTGTGTGTTTTCGTACTGATTGGACAAATCGATCGTCTCGTTCTTCCTAATAGTTTTTTTTGTACTTCCTACTTTTTATGGTACTTAATAAATATCTACGACGAAAGACGTTCGATGAGAACAAAATCATTAAAAACGTGAACACATCATTGTCGCCAACAAATAAGACAAAAGAAAAATGCAATTGTAAAATTTAGTGTTTCGATACAATACTCACTAAATACACATCATGCGGATTGTGTTGCTTGAAAGATCACACCTATATTTTACTCTATAATGATTACTTTCTGCTGCTGAGATCAGAATGAAAAACATATGATTCTTCAAAGAAATCGCAATTATACACTAGAATGAAATTTATCTGTAAAATAAAAATAATGCTTACAATTTAAAACATTTATCACGTTTGGTTATTTAAAACTGTATTTCACATACCACATTTACTTAGAGTTTAAAACATATTCGCTTGAAAATTAATGTGACAAGATGAACATTTCTACACTCTCCTCTACTTTATTTCCCCTATTGTAGTTTCGTTTTAGTTTATAAATTAAATCGTTTGATCCACGCAAGTGAATTAGTGCGCGTAGCAATAGCAACAAAAATAGTATTGGTAATTTAAGTATTTGATTTAGAAAAGAAGAAAAGAATCACCTTTCACCTCCTCCCCCTTTATAATTTATGGAAGAGACAAAAAAACTCGCTTTAAACCAAAGAATAGAAATAATAATTCTCCTATTTCAAGATTGTTATCTTTAGAAGATACGCGACAGCTATGGAGTTGAAGAACTAACACTCTACATGACAGCTCTTGACAAATTTTAAAATACTCATCATGGAACAACAGTGTCGATAAGGGGAACACGTGACTATCTCCTTATTTGTAAGACGAGGTGATGACGCTTGGAAAGCTATTAGGCGCGTTATATTTCAGTTCATTTATAAATAAAACAGCCTTTTCTCTTCCGTAAAACAATTGAAACCATTTTTTTCTTTCACAATTGGTAGGATATATTACAATTCCGAATGGAATTGAAAATCACGTTAACTCTCCAGCAAGAGACGATTATTTGTGTTGTACATTATCATTAATGTTGCGAATGTCGTCTTCATCAGAACCAGTTAAAATTAATAGCTAACGTATGTATTAGACTCGTTCTTACAATGACTTCAGCAATTTTTTTCACAACATACCACAAATAACAGCCTTTTTTCAGAGTTAAAATATAACATATCAAATCAAATTAAACTAAAATTTACATTTATTTAGTACTGATTAGCATTCCTATTCCACATACCCTTTAAGTAGATATTGCCTAATAGGATTCATAACATACACTATTTTTTTTTGATTAAAAACATCGAAATCGCCTATTTATTATATATTCTAAGTTTAGACCCGCGGAGAGCAATTCAAGCAAGAAAAATGATTGATGGACGTTATCTTTTATTTCAAATACTCTATTTACTTTTGTGAGTGAGTAATATTTTAATTTAATTCTCCACTACTGATTCCAAAACTCAGATGTCTTTGAAAAAGATTGTTATCTCAAAGTATTCTCGAGATACACGTGAAGAATAAAAGTTGAGAAATCATAAATTTAAATGATGGTTATGAAAACAAGTTTCACAATCATTCCAATTTGAAGCATTGTATTAACAGATGTACGTTTTACGATAATCAAAATGGAACATTACATGTGTGGAAAACGACGAGACTTAATCTGTAATACTATGTGCCAAGCAATCCACAAGGGTGTGTAAAAGAATCCGCTTTATTTTATCGAAATCTTATCGCTTTTAATGATAAGCAAGTCAGCAACTGCTAATTACCACTCCATAATCGTTGGTATCAAGTGTATTATTACTCCATTATTGTTGATATCAAGTGTTTTACCACTCCATTATCGTTGATATCAAGTGTTTTACCACTCCATTATCGTTGATATCAATTGTAAAATTTCCAAATATCGTTTACATTAATTTAAACTAGTACATTATCATTTATATCAATCTCTGAATAAAGTCATATGATCGAATAATTAATTGCTTAATGAAATATTTCTTGTAAATTACTGTAGTGCACTGATTATTGCGTGCTGGTCTGTGACAGGATGTGAAAGCATTTCTGATAATTTATATGAGCAAGCTGCCATCTAATATCCCTTGACCTTGAACAATAATATGAATAAAGGAAGCATCAGACATGAATAAAACAGTACAGAAACAAAAAACACTTCTATAAAAGGTGTTCCTTTAGAGGCTATATGGTGACAACAAGATAAGACACGTCTTTACGGTGTTCTCGTTACTTAGAGGATATAGTGATAGCAAGATAATAGACACTTCTGTACGGTATTCCCTTTACTTAGAGAATATAGTGACAGCAAGATAATAGACACTTCTGTACGGTATTCCCTTTAATTAGAGGATATAGTGACAGCAAGATAATAGATACATCTGTACGGTGTTCCCTTTAATTAGAGGATATAGTTATAGCAAGATAATATACTTCTGTAATGTGTTCCCTTTACAGGATATAGTTATAGCAAGATAATATACTTCTGTACGGTGTTCCCTTTAATGAGAGGATATAGTTATAGCAAGATAATATACTTCTGTACGGTGTTCCCTTTACAGGATATAGTTATAGCAAGATAATAGACACTTTTGTATGGTGCTCCCTTTAATTAGAGGATATAGTTATAGCAAGATAATATACTTCTGTACGGTGTTTCCTTTACAGGATATAGTTATAGCAAGATAATAGACACTTATGTATGGTGTTCCCTTTAATTAGAGGATATAGTTATAGCAAGATAATATACTTCTGTACGGTGTTCCCTTTAATGAGAGGATATAGTTATAGCAAGATAATATACTTCTGTACGGTTTTCCCTTTACAGGATATAGTTATAGCAAGATAATAGACACTTATGTATGGTGTTCCCTTTAATTAGAGGATATAGTTATAGCAAGATAATATACTTCTGTACGGTGTTCCCTTTACAGGATATAGTAATAGCGAGATAATAGACACTTATGTATGGTGTTCCCTTTAATAAGAGGATAGAGTGAGAGCAAGATTATACACTTCTGTACGGTGTTCACTTTTATTAGAGGCTATATTTATAGCAAGATAATAGACACTTCTGTACGGTGTTCCTTTCAATTAGAACATATATAGTGACAACAATATAATATACACCTCCGCACGGTATTCTCATTAATTATATAGTGACACGAAGACATATCAAATATGTAAATATGCGCTCAAAGGGTCTATAAATCCTGATATTTTTAGAGAAAATACTGATGAATTTGGTCCAAACACGCTTCCAACTTTAATATTTGATTGCCGATTACGCAAATGGCGCTTTGTCTCCTCATCCTTCTTTAAATACAGAAAGTTTGTTCAGTGGTATAGAGTGATATCATGGTACGATTTTATGAGTCATTTAGGGAATGAAAAATGTTGACATCGGTAATGTACATTCTTCTTGAATTTGTGCAAACATTTTGAAGTAAAATGTTTTATTTTTAAAAAATTCAGCATTTTCCTCTTTTGTTGATTGCTTGATGCTTGAGATTATATCATAAATTTAATCCAATTTGTAATACCGTTTTTATATTCTGATTGATGCAGATATAAATACAGTGATTTACATTTAAAAAATGATTTCATCTGCCAGAATGAATCCATGAAATAATATGGCATTTCGGAAAGATTTGTGAAATGAGTGAAATGAAGAAATGAGAAAGGATTTGACCTTTTCACAAATGTGGATAATATTCAGTAAAATAATTAGTAGCGCTCTTATTCTTATTTTTTAATTTTCTTTTCGCTTAATTGATCGTAGCTGGATTGGTTGTAAGAGAATTTCGCCTAAGGTATGTTTATAGAATAATGCAAATTGCCGATTCAGTATCATATACTGCGTTTAACATGAGTGGTGTCTTCTCGCGTGAAGGGTAAGTAGGGGAAATAACAATGTAAAAGTCGTCTGCAGACGAAAGAGAAATAACTATTACTTCAACTTCTGTTGTAAACCTATTTAAATACCATAATATTAAAAAATTTAAAACATTACATTTCTGAATACTCATAATCAAATCTATTTTCTCAGTATAGATACATCATTGAAGCAAGCCTCTGTGAAGAGAAACCTGTATTAATAGAGGCATCTTAAAACAATGTACACGTGTTTTCAAATCCATACATACATATTCTGGTACTTTAATTTCAGGAATGAGTGTTCCAAAGTTTAGTCTGTTAAAGGAATAAATTTCAGTAATGAGTCTTCCAAAGTCCAGTATGTAAATGGACTAAATTTTAGTAATGAGTGTTCCAAAGTCCAGTCTGTACAACACTAAAATTCCATCAATAAAGCACTGTACCAATGTTTGCAGTTACAAATGAGATAAGCGTTTATATGATTCACTAAAAAAAATTGTACGATTGGTTATCAACAAATCATGGACATCAATACACATATGGACTATATCTGAGTCCAACAAGTTATAGACTGGTTCCCCTTTTATTTGGACGTATAATTAGGACTTTCAATACTATATAAGCCCTTGATTTTCTTTGTATATTAATATAACTTAATTGTACATACATGTATGGACTCATACATGGCCCTAAAAGACTCGTCCTACTTCGTAATTCAATGAATACAAATTTCTGAATAATCGTGATCAAACATGTATTCGACATTATTGGCCCATCCTTGATTCAAGAGAAAACCATATGAGGAGCGTCATTCTTTATCTGCATGTGATCAATATTTTTCCTTTCATTTTCGCACCTAAAATATATCAGGTGTTATGTTCGGTAAGGAGTGTTCCAAAGGCAATTCTGTTAAAGGAGTGAAATTTTCAACAACAAAAAACATTGTCTGATGTTTCAGATTACAAATATGCTAAGCCCCATAAAAGCTTCATTTCATTAAAATTGTAATATTCATTTAACACTAATCATATCCCTCCAAACCCACATATATACTCTATTTTAGGTACATTCATTTCAAGATTGGTTCCCATTTGTCCATATAATCTGTACACCGAGTCATGCAGTTCATTCGATGCATCGCCTACGTGAATATATTTACAAATACGTATCGACTCACTGAATCGTCAGATCTAAGGAAGAGATGAAACATCCGGTGCGAATGAATTCGGAACGCGGTATTTTGTTCGTATATAACTCTTTGTCTGCAAGTAAGTTACGCCATCATCAATTCCCAAAAGGCAAATAAATATGTCTGTAATGCATTGTAATTATCTTCGATAGGTTCTGTATTTTCAGACAATCTCCACTTTACTTGGTACAAATCTACATTGTAATTACCTTATTTAGGCGGAGAAGCTTCAGACAATCACTTCTTTAATTCGTACATATCTGAAGGCATCAAACATGGAGAGACGCGTGCTATATTTGTTGGAGGAAATAAGTGGCAAAACATCAGTCTTGTAGGTAACACAAGTCATTTTAACACTAATTAATTGAAAATATTGAATGCATGGTTCTATTCAGCAAGTTTGTACGATGATGCCAAGGGAAAGGGAAAAAGTTTAATCATTTCATTTTATTTTACATCCGCCTACAAGAGTGGGATTGGTGATGTTGCAAACCATTCTACTATAAACGCAGCTTCATTGCTTATTCCAATCCAGCCCTTGTTAACTGTATTACCACATCACACGTCACGTCCATTTTTCTTCATCCATTATGTTTAATATCTTGAATTATTTTTGATATCTCAAAAACTGAAATTGTTTTTCATATTTAAGTGTTTGTGTAACATCCCCTTCCCCACCCACCCACCCCAAGAAACAACAAAGCAACAGCAACAAAGCTATCAAAACCAAATGTACTTCTATTTGTTATCCAGTGTTGCTCTCATAATATATTTTGTACTAATCGTTTTTTTTATTATTATAGCATCATAACCAAACTTTTCTTCCATTACAAAGGTTCATTAACTCGAGTTCCAAAGTTGCGATCAAAAGGTTGTAAGTTCGATTATACCATTATATTTGTAGGGGTCGGTTACTGTGTCTCAGATGGTACTGAATAATTTAATATTGTTCCTGTGCGGTAAAACACACCAAAAACCAAAAAAAATTGATTCTTATAGATAACTGGTTACAAAGATGAGTGTCGTTTTAAAGATATCATTGAAATATGGCATTTCCCATCGGTCTAGTTACACACTGAAATATCGCATTTGCCATCATTCTAGTTACACATTGAAAAATCGCATTCCCCATAATTCTAGTTAAACATTGAAATATGGCATTTTCAATCGGTCTAGTAACACATTGAAATATTTCATTTCCCATCATTCTAGTTACACATCGAAACATTGCATTTTCCATCATTCTAGTTACACATTGAAGTATCGCAGTTCCCATAATTCTAGTTACGCACTGAAATATCGACTGCTGCTGTCTGAAGAAAATATTTCATTGTGTCGATGCTTGAAATTGAAGTTTATTCGGTTGCTCGGATCGATCATTGTTTCAATGCGATGGATGCAAGTTTACTCTGTTACTGGTATAATTCAATGTTTTGTAATGATGTATTTTATGTTTGCTCATACAAATTAGAATCGAAACACGAACTGTTTGAGATTAAAGCGAACGTATTGACCTATCTGTAATAAATATTTAATAATGTAATCGTCCTTAGTGATTTTGAATGTTAATACACACATGCGCGCGTGCGATCGCGCGCACTCGCGCATGTGTGTGTGTGTGTGTGTGTGTGTGTGTGTGTGTGTGTTTGTGTGTGTATGTGTTTGTGTTTGTGTGTGTGAACATACTGTAATTTTCATTGATACTTCACTCATGGATGTTGATGATCAGTTAAGTTTAGTAAGCTTTGCCAAAGTTGTAATAACAGTAGCAAATATGAATAAAGATTTTCTAAAAGTTCGTTGTTATAGCAATCTCCATTGTTTCTATGAGAGAATAGTGGATTTGAATTGTTTTGTAAAGAATTAAAGCTTGCATTGTCCATAAATCAAATGATATACCTTTCTTCAAGCTATCCAAGAATTTATCTTGCTTCATAGACACATTACTGTCATGCTAATTCTATAAAAGCTGGTATATCTTCTAATGAATTTCCTTTCTGAAATCATCTTAAATGGTTTCTGGGTCTATATCAAAATGTATATTCAGCTAGTTTAGTCTTATCTATATCACACTATACATTCAGCTAACTTAGTCTATATGAAAGTGTACATTCAGCTAATTTGGTCAATGTGAAGTTAAATTATCAGATAACATAACCTATATAAAACTTAAGATTCAGCTAACCTGGTCTATGTCTTTGCATTATATATATATATATATATATATATATATATATATATATATATATATATATATATATATATATATATATATATATATATATATATATATATATATATATATATATATATATTTATATGAATGAGTACAGTGCTTTATTGATGGAATTTTAGTCCTTCTGCAGACTGGACTTTGGAACACTCATTACTGAATTTTGGTCCATTTACAGTCTGGACTTTGGAAAATTCATTACTGAAATTTATTCCTTTAACGACTGAACTTTGGAACACTCAATAACAGACCTTTGGATTTCTAGGTCAACAGAAAATGATTTACAGCATCCGCAAGATGTTGGAATAAACTAGTTGAAACATAATACATTTAAAGGTTAAATTCCTGCAGAAACATCCTTGTAAGTTTGCAAACACAACGGATTTTGTGTTTTATTTTACTTTTTGTCTTGTCTATGTTTTGCGTTTGTCTTTGAAAAAGACTCATTAAGAGTCGAAAGCTCTCAGGCTAGTTAGATACTAGTTTAAACTGTTCGCTGTCAGTTTATTACATTTGTATATTTAAAAAAGAAAATAAATTGTGTAAGCGCAGTCACTTTCTTAATAATTAAAACAGTTTCAATGTTTACTTATCTAGGTCCCTGGTATTTTATTTATATATGTACCTCTAAAAATGTACCTTATTTTCTTTTTCTCTATTTGTGTTTAATTACAATCCAAGAGATTTACCAAGCATCGATTAAATCGATTATCGCACTTTCTTATTCTCGTAAGAGTTTCAGGTAGTGGTCTAGACCTAAATATGGCTTTTCTTTTAAAACGAATGACATAAGGCGTTGATTTTAAAGGTATAAATGGTTACAAGAGACTGATAATAAGCAGAACCTAACAAGTTCGGACCCCTAACGGCGTCTGAACTACCCTACTCTCACTTTTCTAAACATACAATTTACTTCGCCCTGTTTAAAATGAAGAGCATATTTTGGTAATTCACACTGAGTTAACAAAGGGAAAACGACTGCACAGAAAATAAAAACAAGTTGGAAAGTTTCTTCAAGTTCTCACCATCCGTTTTAAGGTGTGAACGTCTCCCACCGTAAACAACAGTGATTCCTTGAAGGAAAAAAGCTACCGACACAACTGATTCACTAGTGTGCACGTCTCACACCGTAAATAACCTCGCCTAACATTGATTCCTTGAAAAAATAACCGAAACAACCGTTTCACTGCCGTGATTAAAATTTAAAGTGCCATCGTTTTGCCTTCTAATTGCTCAAAAGAGGATTTAAAGTGTAATATTTACAAAGTAAATGTTAAAAAGGTCGTAGTTCAAGAGAATTTAAATGGAACTACCATACACAAAGCGCTAGGTTCCAAGATGAATGAAACATCTCTTGTGCTTCAGTTGGAAATTATTGGTAAACTAGAATGTTCCTAAGCGCCACTAATTACAGAATATAGGTGGAAACATTATACTCTAAAATGTCAAATATCATCTTGTTACAGTTGATAACAATTAAACATTAGTATTAATGCATTATATATATATATATATATATATATATATATATATATATATATATATATATATATATATATATATATATATATATATATATATATATATATATATATATATTCCTCAAACGAAGTACTAGCTATGCACCGTATGTCAATTTACTCCTATTCTTCTGTATTTTTAATCAACAAAATACTATTATATGCAGTTTTTTAAATTTCTATGATAACAAAAGTCCCATGGGAAGGTCGTACAATGTTATTAATTATTAATGCATTTCATTTGAAAATGGTAGGCGATATGTAGCTTCATAGATTGTTTGATCTATGCCGTCGGGTTGCATAAAGCGCCCGATAAACATAATTTAACTTGGTGAATAGTGAAATATGTAGGTTACTGACGATGTTTGAAACTAATTTATTTATGAAGACAGCTTCACACTAAAGAATTCATTCTCATCTGGAATTGAAATGCGACAAAAATTATACATTAAATGCTGTTGTTGAACCAAACGAACGACACACTAGCAACAAAAAACCAGAAGTGAGATTTGATCTTTTCTAGTTGATTTAGTGACAAAAAAATGCTATCGAAAATGTGTAGTTTCGCAAAAGAATACGACCTTGTGGTACTCATCCTAGAGTTCTCAAGCAATACACAGTCCTCATGGCATTCAATACAGTATTTGTAATACACTGTCCTAATGGCATTCAATACAGTATTTGTAATACACAGTCCTCGTGGTATTCAATACAGTATTTGTAATACACAGTCCTCATGGTATACAATACAGTATTTGTAATACACAGTCCTCATGGTATTCAATACAGTATTTGTTCCCCAAACTAACCACACACACACCCAACTCCCATAAAAAAAACGAAATTAATGGTTCAAAGACATTAATTGTAGATACGCATTAATATAAAGAATACTTCAGCAAAAATATGACATAGTCGTACATGTTATATATATATATATATATATATATATATATATATATATATATATATATATATATATATATATAACAAACTAAAGTCAAGGAACAAATGTACACCACTTCCAACAACCTTCTCTCCACTAGACCTACCAGACCAATTTGCAAATTTCTTCGATGACAAAGTACAAACCATTAGAGATTCGCTTGACAGCACAATTTCAACGGATTCGTCACCATACAGTTATGATGCAGAATTTCAGCGACAACCGTTAGGAGCATTTGAACCTGTTTCTATTGATTTAGTACGGACAATCGTGATGAAAAGTGCACCAAAGTCTTGTGAACTTGATCCAATTCCGACATCACTGTTGCTTGAGTGGTTAGACCCAATATTTCCTTGACTAACTGATGTTATTAATATCTCTCTCTCATCAGGGGAATTCCCATCATTTTTCAAAACTGCCATCGTAAATCCACTGCTGAAGAAACCAACACTGGACCATAACGATTTAAAGAACTACCGCCTAGTTTCTAATCTCCCATTCAAATAAAAAATCTTAGAAAAGGTTGTTCTAACTCAACTTGTATCTCATTTGAATTCAAACAGTCTTTTTAGCAATGTACAGTCTGCATATCGCCCTTGTTTGCCACAGTACGGAAAGTACTTTTCTGAAAGTATTTAGTGACATTCTCTCTGCTTTGGATAGTGGAAAGATTACAGTCCTCACTCTTCTGGATTTATCTGCAGCATTTGACACAATAGACCATGATATATTACTTCACCGTCTCCAGCATGTATGTGGCATTCAGAATATAGCCTTACAGTGGTTCAAGTCCTACTTATTCAACAGGACAGAAATTATATCTGCAAATGGAATACACTCCAGCCCAGTTGACGTATATTGTGGTGTTCCACAGGGATCTGTTCTTGGACCTGTTCTCTTCATTCTGTATTCTCAGCCGCTCTCAAGTGTCATAGATCATCACCAGTGTCGCAACAATTGTATGCTGATGACTCCCAAATATACAGGTCTAGCCACCCAACTGAAGTTCATGCTATCATCCATGGAGTAGAGAAGTGCATTTCTAATGTGAAATCATGGATGACATTTAACAAGCTGCAGATGAATGATGATAAAACTGATGCTATTCTGATCACAACACAAAGACTTTCTCATTCACATCCTTTACCTCAGACAATAAATATCAGCAGCACCAACATTAAATTCTCACAGTCAGTACGGAACCTAGGCGTTACGCTAGACAGTACTCTCACATTGTACCAACATGTCATGAACATATGCAAGGTTGCATATCTTGAATTGAGACGCATCAGTTCCATTCGTAAATATCTTTCAGTTGATGCCACTAAAACACTTGTGTGTTCATTAGTACTTTCAAGACTGGACTATTGTAACTCAATTCTGTCTGGTTCGTCACAATATTTACTCTAGAAACTTCAAAAAAGTTCAAAACACAGCTTCACGGATCATCTTTAGAGTATTTCGATCAGAGCACACCTCACCACTGCTCTGTACCCTACACTGGCTATAGATTCGATACAGAATCAAACACAAAATTTATTCTCTGTACTATGTTTCAATGACAGACTCCAGTCCAACATACCTATCCAGCCTCAACCATGTGTATACACCAGCTAGATCCTTACGCTCTTCTTCTGATAATCGTATACTCATTGTTCCCAAGGTGAAGACAAAGTCATATGGACAACGTTCGTTTGCACAGCAGGGCCCGGCGACGTGGAACGAATTGTCCATTGAAATTAGACACAAAAACACAGTGGTCCCTTTTAAGAGTGCTATTAAGACTCACCTGTTTCGACTGCAGGGACAAACTTAGCGACCTAATCATGTTTTATAATTTCATTGTTTTTATAATTTGTTGTTCTGTAGTGAAGTCATATCATTATTGATGGTATAAAGCGATTAGAGCTTCGAAAGATTAGGCGCTATACAAAGTCCTCATTATTATTATTAAAGTCTTCGTTCCAGATATTTCAATTCCAGTTCTTTACCATCATTACCATCACCTTTTTACACAACGAAATCATACTTAAATCTATTTTCACATCACATAAGGGTCATTAATTGAGCATACTCAAAGTAGAATGCAATTTTCTTGTTCATCTGGGATTTAAATGTTAAATTACTATCAGCTGTAGGGTTTTAGTTCTAGAATCTAGCTCAGTATGTTTTGTTAGAAACTTAACGTAATTAACAATAACAATTTGTGAATACTGCCTGATGTTTTACACACTATCAAATTCATTCACTCCCACCTCGAGGGCCTATTTAATAGTTCTATATTTGCTGTATGAATTTCACTTCGACAGAAAGTGGCATAAGGAATGGCTTTTTTTTCGATAAACGCAATATTTTTTTTATCTAACTTAAGAAACAGTATATATATATATATATATATATATATATATATATATATATATATATATATATATAAGATTGAACAAACACTAATACCTTTACCACAAAGAAATACTGTTCAACTTTTAAGGCTGAGTATCTAGAGTTATTAACTATAATAACAATACAAATCCGCATATAGGATGTACTGTTCAGCTCGCAATCTAACGGTGTATTGATTACAAATCCGCATATAGGATGTACTGTTCAGATCGCAATCTAACGGTGTATTGATTACAAATCCGCATATAGGATGTACGTACTGTTCAGCTCGCAATCTAACGGTGTATTGATTACAAATCCGCATATAGGATGTACTGTTCAGCTCGGAATCTAACGGTGTATTGATAGCTTCAGAGTAGTTTCAAAGTACAGGTCGGTTATGTATAAAATTTAGATCTTATTTATAGGCCGAGTTATATTGTCCTTCTAAGAAGGATAAATAATGCCATTGCTCGTAATGGTGTAATGCATAACACGAACAAAATAGTAATTTTCTTATTTTAGAAACGTTTTCGTAAGAAATTTAAAAGGTCCTGATTTGATGTTTGATTTCTCTGTATGTACTATAACCACAACATGGATATAAATTTGTGTGCAAATGAAAGTAAACTGACGTCAACTTGTGAATTTCTAAAGTGCATGTAATGTCTTCTGCAATGCACCACGTATCGTATAGATATGGTTTCGATCATTTGAATTACATTTCATTTCATTCCGTTCCCGTATCGTATCATTTCTAACCGTCCATCAATCGTTTCTGCACTGTTGTTACATTATCTTACTGTTTCCTAATATGTCCTGATGGTCCCCGGATGACCAAGTGTCTAAAGCGCTCGCCTCGTGGGCTTATCCAATACGGGTATGTGACAAAGTTTGCCAGAAGTTTGTCGTGCGTCAGTGATTGTTTCCTAGTTCTTAATCCAACAATAATTATGGGAGTCCTGTATAGCCTATTATTCGCTACAAATGACGTTAAACTCACAACAACAACAACCATTTCAAGGCTGTGTTTAAACAAAACAACTATTCAACTCATTTTTCAAAAGCCTGGATAGAATACCGTATCATACTTGGTCGTATCATTCCTTACCGTCCCAAACGATATTCATAATCATACCATCTTGTCTGCGTACTGGTTGTAAACGTTTTCATGCAATATCATAGCGTTTTCATGCAATATCATAGCGTTTTCATGCAATATCATAGCGTTTTCATGCAATATCATAGAGTTTGCATACCATACCGTTTTAATACTCATTCTAATATTTTAAAAGGCGTTATAAGTAATGTATGACGGCAAACTTCACATGTTCATTTGTATTACCTGACGTAACTGCTACTTACAGTTAACCAAGTTTGTCATAACCATATGACTTGTTATACTGAAGCTATGTTTGGTTGTAGATTTTATTTTGAGCATAAGTGTCCCAAATTGTATTACTTTGTTTTATTTCTCAAAGAAACCACTTTAATCTTTGCATGAAGGGTAATCACCTTTAAGTGTAACGCATTACATCTTATTTAGAGTGAATTAAAATAGTTCGTCCATGTAAAATTACAATTAAAAATGCAACATTCTTTGTTGAAGACGTATTTCTTCTATGCACAAATATTATAACATCTCAATAAGATTCAGGCTGACAGCCGTCATGATATGTTAGGACTGTGAATACAATATCTGAAAAGTAACGTTGGAATGAACATTGATATATATGACAGGTAGAAATTCTATCTTAGGCTAATTGTAGCTATCCCCAGAGAAGCACAAAGGGTGCAGCTTAAAACAAATCAGCGACACCTGATAACTAATTATGACATTACGGGTGATTTGTGTTGTGGTATATTTATAAGTCAACACGTAACGGCATTGTTTGCGGTAGCCGGAAAGAACTAAAACCATTTATTTAACATTGTTTTTCTTTCAATATAATTACTCATATAAATGTCTCAAAATTAATGCCTTTAGCGACATAAACAAAAATGTATTACCACTTTTCTACAAGTTATGGAGTTCTCCTAGTCTCCCTACCTTGAAGATAATAAGTAATCTAAACCTCAATGCGTCCTATTTCTTTCACATAGAGCGGTAAAGTCAAGTTTCTGATCAGACGTTAGCTCCTAATTTACATATGAACTAAAACTCTCCCTGACATTAATGAAAAAAGATTGCTTTTTTTATTAAAATAACATCATATTGTGAAAACACTCTGCTCATTTTGTAAGGGTAAATACCATATACCTTAACAACATAATGATTACGGAGAGAGAGAGAGAGAGAGAGAGAGAGAGAGAGAGAGAGAGAGAGAGAGAGAGAGAGAGAGAGAGAGAGAGAGAGAGAGAATAGTAAATTACGTCTCCTTTGAAGTCTCCATATTATATGACATTCCAATAAAGATAATAAATCATAAGTCTGAACAATGTCTTACATTCCTGAGAACTGTGTCTGTGATTGATGGAATTTCAGTAGATCTGTTGCTTAATACACTGGCATGACCGAAATCTAATCATGTCTACTATTGATTACGAGTAGCCATCAAAAACAAATTAGCTGATGATATTTTCTGCACCATGTAACACCTCCCTATTGCGGTATATCGCAATTTCTTTAGCACCATAGCAGTTACCAGAGATAACAGCGAATAAAATTTACGCGCTGTACTCTAAAAGATTGTATTAAATAATTAATACATGTCTAGTGTGAAGCTAAATCTCGTTCTATGGCAAACAGGTGTCAAAATGTGAAATAGAACTGAACTAATTGTTACGTTATTCGGCAAGGTTGAAACTGTCAAAATGACATTTGACGTTAATAGTTTTTTCTAGTATACATATGGAGATAAAAACTGTACAAATTCCATTCAAATGAAGTGAAGTGGACACACTATGCATGGCGTTGTTTATTTTCTTTAAACGGGTAAAACTATGTAACGAAAGTACTCTGTAAAGGTATCAAACATTTTCCTATGGAACGCGTACTTTTTCCTACAGAAGCAAAATATATTGCAAAATTAAATCCCAAAAAGCCTTTGACATGAATGTTTGGTACCATCCAGCCAGGAAGCAGAAAAGGTGACAACTTTGTCAAATAATCAAATAAGTTCTTCGTAAGATGAAATGAAAACGTACCTTATGATAGCTAAGCAATCAAACTAAACGTAAAAAGTCAGAAATCTTGTTAAAAGAAAGATGATCAAAATAGTATAAATACATTTGAGAACCTTAGGCGCTTTCTGTTATACCGCTCCGGTGGCCTAGTGGTTAGAGCGTCCGCCCCGGAAGCGGGAGGTCGTGGGTTCGATCCCTGGCCGAGTCATACCAAAGACTTACAAAAATGGTACTAACAGCTGCCTCGCTTGACGTTCAGCATTAAGAGGTTAGTGTTAGGACTGGTCGGCCTGGTGTCAGGATAATGTGACTGGGTGGGACATCATGCTACATGTCTGCGGCATGATGCCCCAGTGGTAGACATCACTATAAACTGCCTCACTGCAGACATCGTAGCGATATGACTGAAAAATTGTTAAAGCTACGTTAAAAATCCTAATCAAACAAACAAACAAACAAGCGCTTTCTGTTTGGTCAAACAACAAACGTGTTAGCCAGTCAAATTCACGATTCTCCACAGACAGTTAAGTCATTACTCTGCGCGTAATGTACTGTTGCAGTTAATGACATCTTCTATAAAAGTGTATACATCAATTTGAAATGTAGGATAGAATCGGGATAAGCTCTCTGTTGAAGGCTATGTGAACGTTGATGGCGGCTTGCTGTCACTGGTGAGCCTTTTGTAAGAGGAACCCATGAATACAAAAAAGAAACTAAGAGGAGAATATTGACATATATCTATAATATTATAATCTACTGTGACTGAAATTCCTTTATATGTGGTATTAGAAAAACAATAATATACCGAAAGCAGTCGGGTGATTGAAATGGTTGCACCCATTTGCTCGAGAAATGAAATTTAAGTAGCCCAACGTACAATATTGACAAAATGCATTTAGCCCGAGCAGAAAAAACTTCTGATAGAGCATAAACCAAAGCTAAAAAGGAAGCGAAACTCACGAAGCGAAAATAAAAGTCTCTTTCTTTTAGCGGTGCAAGTTTGAAGCAGTAACAAGCCGTATACTCTGTAACCCAAATTACAATCATCCATAATACATCTAAATAATTAGAAAAAAATTAACAACACCTAAAATATATACCATCTTTTTAAATAGCTAAAAATAATCAGCAACATCTAATAAATTTACTTTCTTAAAACATCACACCTTGTGCAAAGTACTATACTGGAGAATGGATCCTTCAAATCCTAGCTGCTAACTATCACACATTCGCCTACACTTTATTTCATTTCCCACAAACCCTATGCCAAATCCGCCTCTATCTTCCAAATACGTTTGGAAAGGTCATAAGCCACCACTCACCTATAAATGTTTTTGTTTCTTCTTCCAAACAGTAAGACTAACTTTCACACGAAACAAAAATAATATTTTTGCAGATGAAACAATCATGAAATTTATCCAACAAAACAATAGGTTATCAGCCTTCAGAAGTCAAGCAATGGTGCATGTTATATCTGTCTATGATCGTTATTTAGCGGAAACAAATGACAACACAAATAGCCGAGTCGATTTAGCTTGTAATATTGGTGCCAAACGGTAGCAATTAGTACGAGGTGGGTTGTACTACTCTTTGATTGATAGAAACTCGCTTTTTCACTCTCTTAATCAGCATGCCGAGTCATTGCCTTTATTGTCGTCACTCAGTAAGAGATATATGGAATGCATCTAGTCATATAATAAACAAACATTCCAAACGCATAGATGAATTTAAGTCAGAGCAAACGTCTTTGCCTCCAACAATTGATGTAAAACAAGATAAAATATAAGTTATTAATTATTGATTATCTTATTAATAAGACATATTGTAGAACAATAGTTGCCCTAACTACGAACATAATAACCACTGATGAAGCATCGCAGTTTCTTTCAAATTAATTGAAGAGTCAAAGTGAAAGAATAATTTTTCAAACAAAACCTCATGACAAATTGCTAACGTTGATTTTTCATTCGTAACGAATTCAACAAATTGAGTCGAAACAAATTGATGATCTTCTCCACAAAACTGACGATGGCTTGAAAAAAGGGCAACATAGAAAAATAAACGAACAGTCATTAATCATTTTCTTTTCACTAGCAAATATTTTTTAATCTTAGGAGCTCTGTAGCACATCATTCGCAGCCATGTGCTATCTTGTAGCTACAAGTGCTATCTTGTAGCTACTTGTGCAACCTTGTAGCTGCTTGTGCAACCTTGTAGTTACTTGTGCTATCTTGTAGCTACTTGTGCTATCTTGTAGCTACTTGTGCTGTCTTGTAGCTACTTATGCAATCTTGTAGCTGCTTGTGCAACCTTGTAGTTACTTTCATTTAAAGTGCAACCTGGTTTGTAGTAGAATGCGTTATTCCTATTCTGCCCAAAAGTTACTAGATGATAATATGTTAATTGTACATGTCATAAAGGCTAAACTGTATCGTTGCTGACCAAATGTTTGTGGTATACGCTTGAAGACCAATTATTATCACTTTGTGTATTTATAGCAAGATTTTAATTATATTTGCGTTTTAACCTTTAATCTTGCTTTAATCAGTGGTTTATTAACTGATATTTAACCCTTCTTTAAAATAATTGTAAAGCTCACCTTCTCACTCTGATCAGTCAATCATCGATGAAAGTCTACTAAAGAATTGTATGTCATCTGCCAATCATACTGATGTTAAAATATAAATGAGTAATTCTAGTATAGACGTACTATAAAAGCCTAAGACACAAGAAGAGAATCAGGATGCGGGCTAAAAGATAATGTAAAGAACATTCTAAGTTGTCAACAAGATTATGTCTATTAATAAATGTTTAGTAAATAACATGGCATACATACGGTACACAGAGGGCAAAACCAATTTCCTAAATTAATAATAATCTTAAAATGAAATCGACAATCATACTCTAACATTAGTTACATAATATTTTTAGTCACTGGACAGGTAGATCAATCTCCGACCCTCCGTAATGGTCAATGGTCAATCACACAATGCAAATTATAAAAAAAACGATACGTAAACATCAAGTATTAATATTCCTGATTAAAACTTTATTGGCGAATATATGGGTCTTGATAACTCTTTATCATACTTGTTGTTTTGTAAATAATGTCTTCCTAAATTATAGAGGATGTGAATGACACGGGGGGAGGGGCAAGAGAAAGTATTTTCTCCACAAATGACTAAATTAATGTTATGATTTATTTGTCTAGTAATGAAGTGAATTCTCTGGACGCTGTAATGGTATTG
The DNA here is from genome assembly GCA_030141615.1 of Unio pictorum. Lineage (NCBI taxonomy): Eukaryota > Metazoa > Mollusca > Bivalvia > Unionida > Unionidae > Unio > Unio pictorum. The sequence continues at coordinate 10,562,739 of JARLTB010000203.1, forward strand.
TCTCGCTTGTGAGCAGGAATCGGATTAATGGAATACCTACTGTCTAATGGCTTTATTATTTGGTTATGTAATTATTGGGTTTGTACAAATAGTCGGAAGATGTGGATGACGGGCGGCCCCAAAGAAAACACAAAACAAGCATTAGATAAACTACGCTTTTGCCTCGACCTATGGATTGACTCTTTTTTTTATACAACTAGTAAATTTGGTGCTCTTTGGTTTTTAAATTTTGTGTGTTGGTAACCGAAATTGAGTTTGCAATAAAATATTTATTTGTATCGTATGATGGGATAAATGTTGGTCTTTGAATAAAAATACAGATTAGGCGGCTAGTTACCTAAGATTTCAAATGGATGAAATCTGGGTTGAGAAGGAAGTAAAGAAAGGATGGGTGGGTGGATGGTATAGCAAATAGGTTTCAAAAAATTATATATTTACCCTTATCAGAAAAATATCCGAAAAAAACATATAAAGAAAGATAAATATAAAATGGTAACGCCTGGAGAAACTTTGCTGTACGTGTGCGTACTCGCTGATGGGACGTACTGTTTATGTATCTTACAAGCAATATGTTCTTCCTTTCTTCCGTATTCAATAATGCGCAAAACACCGGAAGTTAATGAAGTCTGTTGCAGTTACTTCTAGTACCACTGTTTTCAAATTGTAAGGGTACAGTTAATACATGCATTATTGTACTTACACACGTTATCTGTAGAGATCATCAAGAGCAACTTCGCTTGCTATTAATTGAATAAATACTTAAAAGAGAAGCTTTGTAGTGTTGGCGCAACAGTGATCAATTAATTATGTTGACGCAGTGGTAATTGCACCAAATAAATAGTTCAGCTTTACAGCCTGCGGTTCTGTTTATCAGGATATACTTGCCTAACTGGGTTATGCTTCTTTAATCGGATTAACTAGGGTTATTATAAGTTATAAAGCAACGTTTTTAATCAGCATTTCAATATAAGTATTAAACTGAAATACGAGTTTACTGTTATTTATTATCCAACATATTGATTAATATCTAGATTAATTGGTCAGGGCTAGATGACATGCCATTGTCTATAATCGATTCTAGATCACAATTTGGCCACTCTGATGACGAAGCATGTTAACTGTTTGTCATGACACTGAGATTAAATAGAAAGTAGATGATACATTTTATTTATGTCATATAACCATATGAGATGTTCTTGTTGTAGTGCTCACATCGGAACGGTATCTTTATCTTTGGATTGCTTCAAAATCGCTTGAAAATAATATAGTATTACTTATAGCATATATTTTGAATCTTAGATCTCTGCTCTTTAATTCGATTCAGATGTTCAGTCAGGATTTACGTAATGGACACCCTGATAGGAATTAGCTTGGTTTCTTCTTTGACGTCCTCGGGACGATATTTCTTAGATATATTTAATCCAAAATTTCGTTTTAAAGTTTCATTCATTCTGCAAAACTCAATATATTTAGAAAGCGTAAAAGACGAGTAAAGATAATATTGCATTTGTGTTTTCTTTATAGTCTGGAGAAAGAACTAGTTTGACATGGTTTACGAATACGTCTGGGCCTAGCTCCTTTGACATATTCCTCCGCCACGTCAGAACAAAACAGTTATGCAGTGTTGTGTAGTATGTCACGAACATCTTCTATTAGAGACTGTTTGGGACGTCAAAATGTTTGTTTACAATGGATACATGTACTACACAATTTGAAATTCGCTATTAAACTACTTACTTTGCTGAACACAACATGCACTGCATACTTCGAAACCCGGGATTACATTGAACGTATCAATAAGTCACAGCTTACTTGTAAGACATTTCTGTATCTGAATCTAAAAGAATAACTTAGTGCTTTAAATGTTTGATTAAATAATGTAGTATTTAACTTCATTCAAATCATATTTCCAGCTATCACATCCTAGTCTTTTTCCGTTATATGGGCTGAAATCTTTACAATGTCCAATCCTTGCTGACATAATAAAATGGCACACTTGAAATACAAACATAACTAACGATTTAGTGTGGTTACGTTTGTTATTTAGTTTTCAAAAATATTTCACCAGAACAACATTCTTAGCTGTAGTGTGTATCTCACTTCGATGGACACAACTAGACCCCGTGACATCAAAACCCATTTGGAGGACTTTTATTCTTTTCACATTATTCGTTATCGCTACGTGTGCAAATATTTCCGTTACAATCACACATTAGATTTTCACAAGTTTGAACGCCAATATTTCCACAATCACGACTTTTTCATATATATTGTCCTCATTTGCGAAGTTAATATCTCTTAAATAACAAAAAGTGCGAACGTACTTAAGGACTTTACCTGCAAACAATTTTCACATTCTTATACATGAATGGTACAGTTTGCTCATGTTGGAAGGCCATATGATATACAAATATCGAAGCGAGTGTACCTGATGCCATCACCTCTACATCATCTTTAGTTCGACTCGGTAGGTTTCCGTTACATTTGCTAAACATTGCCAACAAATAAATTAGACCATTACTATTTTTTGCATCTCATTTGATACAGACATGAGAGAAATATACTCAATCATCAACGTCAATATGAAAATGGAAATGTCTCCCTTGGGATTAGCATAAGTGGTCAGAAACTCGGTATGTCCTCATTTCTACCAACACATACTGACCTTTAATTTTGATTTCTCTAAGTACGTAAAATTGATTCTATCATCCCATTGCAATGTTATTAATCTATTAGTTCTTATTCCTTAGCTTTTGTTTTTGCCAGGGCTATACAATAGTTTGCATTCTTTTATTTAATATGTCAGGAATTCACTGGAATTATCCATGTATTTAAAAAGAATAATTAGTATTCTCTCCAGCTTCCGCTACATGATTCCCACATCTCTAAGTAATTTGCCTAAAGGGTTTACCAAATGTATGCAAATCAGGCTCTCGAGGGAACAGCTATATCCACTTTGCATCATATAATGCAAATTCATACTTGGAAAATATCAGTCACTGAACAGAATTCAAAACCAGCTCTGAGTGGCATATTGTGTCGTTGCCATTAATTTAACATTCGAACTTGAGAAATGAAAGCTGTGATTTTCTAACCCTCTGAGTGAATGCTTTCACTCAAGGAATGTCTGGTCTCGGAAATTAATGTTGTCAGATGAAAGTATTCTAAGGATATTTGTGTATTTGTTAAGGATATTTGTGTATTTGTTAAGGATATTTGTGTTTTGTTAAGGATATTTGTGTATTTGTTAAGGATATTTGTGTATTTGTTAAGGATTCATTAGAAAGATTCATTTATTATTGTCGAAACGTTCTCGAAATGAGCATACATTATGACTTTGTTACTAAACAAGATGTCTCAAGCAGATAATCAATTGAATATAATATGAAACTGAAATTATGTAAAAGAGATACTCTGTCAATAGGAACTGTTTCTATATAAAAACCTTTGTGACTTTTTCATACCCATTTTCGGTATACAGAAGATATTAATCCTTGCAATAGGATCACATCAAGTTTAATTCAAAAGGCCACAAAGAGCACATCATAAATATTATCAAATATTAAATGCGAATGGCTTCTTTTCTTATTTAAATAATTAAGTATAGAAACACAGTATAAAAATACATTATCAAGTACAGAATAAAACCATCATATATAAAATCATATCGTCAAGTGTGAATATTTATATATATATATATATATATATATATATATATATATATATATATATATATATATATATATATATATATACATGTACATAGTATCAAGTATAAAAACACATGTTCAGGTATAGAAAATTCATATAAATTTATTTACACAAATAGGTCTCTTGAATCCCTTTAAAAACTTGTAAATCTTACTTGAACACTACGAACTTACGGCCTAATACATGTCTTAAAATTTATTGATCTTTTTTTAAAAAAAAATTTTCTTCCAATTTTTGTGCGTTGTTTATACAGATGTCAAATTCGTATGGTGACAGCGTTTAATCTGCAGAAACGTTACTAAAATAAATAAATTGATATGTATCAGTCCTCGGCAATTGAAACCTGCCATGAAAGCATCTTAACTAGAAATCAGTTATGCAGTTGGATAAATCCATTTGCACGTATTCAGACATACTCCTATAATTATGTCATATTACAATGTATCTTGTTTTTGTAGTTTCAATTACATTATTGAAAACCGAGGACAAAACCAACATTTTAAATAAATTGGACATACTGTTCGATATCGTTTGTTCCATTAGCGCTATACAAATAACTTTCAGTACTGTAGGCTTTACATACATAACAAATATGTGTAAAAAAAATTAAAGTTATCGTATCTCTTTTCTATTTAAAAGCACAAGCATCCTTGCTACTATTTGCAATAAGTATTTTACAAAACAATTCAACTTACTTTATGTATGTATGTATGTATGTATGTATGTATGTATGTATGTATGTATGTATGTATGTATGTATGTATGTATGTATGTGTGTGTGTGTGTGTGTGCGTGCGTGCGTGCGTGCGTGCGTGCGTGCGTGCGTGCGTGCGTGCGTGCGTACGTACGTACGTACGTATGTATGTATGTATGTATGTATGTAATTATGTATGTATGTATGTATGTATGTATGTATGTATGTATGTATGTATGTATGTATGTATGTATGTATGTATGTATGTATGTATGTATGTATGTATGTATGTATGTATGCATGCATGCATGCATGCATGCATGCATGCATGCATGCATGCATGCATGTATGTATGTATGTATGTATGTATGTATGTATGTATGTATGTATGTAATTATGTATGTATGTATGTATGTATCTATGTATGTATCTATGTATGTATCTATGTAGGTATCTATGTATTGCCTGCGCGCGCACGTGTGTGTGTGTGTGTGTGCGTGTGTGTGATAAGAGCCTACAATCAACTAATCAGTTGATAGGATGTTTGAGAAAAGTGAAGTCTGACCCTTTCATTCAGCCTAAATAATTAAATTAAATATAAGAATGATGAAACAAGATAAATTCTATGGGTTCGTCGTTTATTTTATTAGATTGTGATAGTTACAATAAATCATAATGATAGTTGAAAAGTCTATCTGATAAATTGAGAAACAAAAACAAGTTTTCAATACCATTCTTTAGTTTTCTAGATATGTCTTCTCCATTATCTCGTTCACGACACGTATGTCTGTCGTTTCAAGTGTTTTATTCAATTCATTATAATGTCATTTCTGGTTTCATATTTTAATTGATTGTCCGACAATACTTCATCCAGTCCAATATGACAAAAAGATGCATATACCATGTTTTGCTAGCCGCAAAGGACTGTAGAGTCTTATTGTAGCAATGACCCCGCTCTAATTGAGAAAAACATAGATATATGCAATTTTGCAAGAAACTAACCGACAAGATTTGGAAAATTAGCTACATGTCAATCCACCTCTAAAAATGTTTTGGTACGCATCCGTAATCCCTCATATCTGACAAATGACCCCAAACAATCAATGTGCGGACGCCCCTGTTAAATACCTACGAACATTGATATATGGAGACATAGATTGGTTTGTTTTATTGGGCTTAACGTCAGTAGTAATACTGGTCACTTGGAGGCGAAAATGGACACGGAGGTGCAATATGGGAAATTAACATGGGAGAGACGCTTGGGGTACAATGGGAATATCACATGGAGAATACACATGGTGGCAATAAGAGTAATTAACATGTAAAGCCATTGGGGGATACGTTAAATACACACAAATGTTTCCATATTGAAAATTGAAATGGGTTTATAGTTTATGGGTAGAAGGGTTTGTGGGGCAACACACACACACACACACACACACACACACACACACATTGTTATTGTGTTGAGTAAACGTAAAAATGGATGGTGCTCTTGCATGGAGACTATTTTTTTTATTTTGAAAGAGATAGAATGGTTAAAAAAAAAACGAAACGTGGGCACCATATTTCGATTCTAGTTTTATTTCTGCGGCATTATAGGATAAGAAGAAATTATAATGAGTTTACCTCGAGCTTCTGAAGACAACAGCATATTCTATCTGAGAAATGTTAGTCGGCAATTGGTTTAATTCATTAATTTTATTAAAGAGTGGTGTTTATTAAGTGTTGACTGACTGCAAATAACATTTAATGTATTTCCCCAATTTAAAATATGGTGTATTTTGAAGAACACGCATTGATATTACAGTGTTGCTAAGTTTCCATAAATAAAAATTAAGTCTTGTTATGCTCCAGTCTTAAAGCAACTGAGAGAACATAGATCAATTATTATTACATTGAGAGTTTACAATATGGCGGGTCATACAGTACAGTTGTACTAGCGTCATTGTTTAATATATGTGTGTATCTTTTGTTTATTTATTTTTTAAAGGTCAAAAATCGGTGGATCGAATTTTAGAAATTACGTTACACATTGTATTGTCAAATTAAGTTACCTGACCAGCACAATACAACTCAGAACTATATCTAAGAAAATCAGTCAATTATTTTTTTAATGACAAGTGTTTGAACTATAACAACAACAAAAAACATTTTGTATGACCAAGTTTATTTTCGGGAGGTATCTTAAATTGAAAACAGAGGCCATAAGGATTTCTGGTTCTTGTCTGTTTTGTATTTTTCTTTGAAAAAGACCGATTTAGAGTCGAAAGCGGTTAGGCTAGTTTTAAACTATTGTTACACTGTTTGTCAGTTTATTGCATATATATTCTTCATAATGTCCGTACTATATTGATTTCATTTCCTTGTGTGATGGAAATGCTAACTGCTATGAAAAATTTGATATTTTCATCGCCACATTACCATCCGCATTTAGTACTACAAACAATACCAAAGTGTTCATTAGTACTTCTACAAGGAGTCACAATTCAATTAAGCACAACTACATTTTATCACCGGTCCCTGTGAGTTTCTAGTTTCAGAAACTATAATAACTGCTAAGTACAGCATTTATGGAGAATGACTAATTGTTTCGAAATTATCACAAATCCATAAGTGAAGCATCTTTCTGTATATGTCACATATTTTCCATGGGATTTCCATGCTTGTCAACTCAAAACATACTGTTTCATTGATTTTTGGGGTGCGAGAAGTAGGGTTTGGAGTAGCTGGCGTTAAGATAAGTGATAAAAACAGTTCTACGACATGTAGTTAATTTAGGAATCGGTATAATAAGGATTTATATATACACGAGCTGGTGTTTATTATGTTATTATATAGGTTATGGGAAGGGTCCGTTGACGATTGATCAACATCGCTGGAAAGGGCTTAATGTGTTCCAGTCATCTCTTCTACATACCATGGCAGTGGTAATTATGACTGATTGACAGTCGCTTTCTGCAGACCCTCTTTGGGGTTCCATGTACTTCTATTTGTTTGATTTGTTTCGGTACTTTACGGCACAGTAAATTATTGAAATAAAGTAACTTGGTCAAGGACGCGCCAACATAAGTTACCCAGGCTGGCCCAATTGTAGGATTCGAACCCGAACCGTTCCTGTCGTGAGTTTGGCACGCTACCCATTAAGTCACTGTAGCTCTCGCATGCACTTGTCATTTAAATCAACCTTAAAATACAATAAGCAATATCTAGGATGTGTACTGTAATCTTGGGAGCTCGCACATATGGGCATGGTAAATGTGGTTTGGCACACTTGCCGTCTGATTCGACCGCTAAGCTTGTTTTGGATTACATCGGTAAAACGTTTTAAGTGACCACTACATGTTTGCAATATCATGCGAAACTAATTCTGCGTTCGCCTCTTACTCTACTGACAAATTTATTGCGTGTATTGTCTAAGCCATGTTAAAATTGATGGCGAGGACGATGTGAGAACAACAACAATGTTAGCTAGAGTCATGGAAATGTGTTGCAAAGAGAGACATGCACGCTGTTCATCGAAGTAATTGAAATGTTTCAGCTTTTTGTGGAATATTAATATATATTATTATGAGACTTTATTTTAAAGTTATGAATTTGAATATGGTAAATATATGTTTTCTTGCTTTTTTGTTTTCTCTTTGTTTTTGTTTTTTTTTGGGGGGGGGTATTCTTAGCTGAACTAATGTACAGAATAAATCATTACAGAAACCTCAAATTGAACACCAGAATCAGATTGTTTTTTAACAACTAGACTACCATGTATGTGCGTTTTCAGAAGTGCTCGCGATGTTTTTAGCAGCGAAGAGTGTTAAGATTATTTTTCTTTCATCATGTATACAGTTGCCTTTGTAACCCATAACTCGGAAAGTGAAATTGTGAAAATTACAAAGTCGACATTAGACTTGTTACGGTTCAATAACCAAGTTGGTATTGCAATTGTATCATTCCTCTTGTAATGAATGTGTCTGTGTCGGAGTAATTTGGTCTCAGTGACTAACAGTGCACACTCAACTTTATTAAAATGTTTATTGTGGCAATAAGAAAAAGATGATATTCAGCTTGGTATGTGGATTGGACGTTGAAATCTGCTTGAACCGTGTCGCATATAGGTTTTGATTTAATTGTTAAGAATTGTCATATGTGTGTTTCATTGTGGAGGTGGGGGAGTAGCTAGCAATATAATAATGTAAAACCAAAATGTTCACAATATACATTTAAATAATATTTAAATATACATTTAAAATTCAAGAATTTACACAATCACAAGCCCGACTCTTTTGACAAACTCAAGTTCTGCACGGGATATCGCAAGTTTCCATGACAGCTTACTCGTGGGCACGTCCAAAACCTTGATAGAGGTGAGTAGAGAAAGGTGAGAAGTATCCTGTTCCGTTCATAAATTTGTATGTTCTGCACCAGCACCTTCATTTAGTGTTTATATGTACCGCACTCTTCAACTACAAAACTGGCAACAGTTTTTCTAGTCTCTCCAGTCATTTCCATTTTGCAGTCAGTATCAAGTTTTTTTTCTTGGGTGACGTGACAGTGTAATACTTACCATTTAAAACAATGTTTTTAGAAATGAAAACAAATATTTATATTTGAACTTATCAGTTACATTTAATTAAAATGTGTATATGCATCCGAAATTTGCCGACTGCTTGGCCCAAGTCTAGCATCGGACATTTTGTGAACTTGCTGTCTCTATCCAATCGGCTTCTGAAAAATAGTTTTGATGCATACCGCCGATTTTAAGGTGAGTAAGTGTTCAATACTTATAATGGAACTCTTGACATATATTTCACTGGTGTGTTTAGAAAAAAGTATTTGTCTTTGACGAATAACGACCAATATAATATGTTCAAAGTATGATGTTGCGAAAATGGAACACCCGCTAGAGTTGTTTCTGATTTGGTGTTTACTTAATAATTATAGTAAACTGAAGCATACAGATGGATAACACAGGTTTTCAATTTTAGAAGTCATCTTTTTGATGCATGTTGTCGATTTCAATGTGATATGGTTATAATTGTTAAGTAATGGATAAAAATAAGTGTTCGCTAGCTGAGAATATAAATACATTATTACAAACGGTGTAACTCATTATTGTTCATGCAGTTGATTATATGAGTATGCTATCTTATCTAGCTCTCCCACGCAAAAAAAAAGAATTTTCTTAAAATATCCCATATTATTTTGCTCATGATGGTGTGTTGTGTTTGGGGCAAGCTCAGATTTCCCAAGGGCAAGTTAAATTTCCAATCGGCTTGCCATGGGAAAGCTGACCTTTATAAATTGCGCAAATTCATTATTGGTTATTAATATAGCAACCAATAAAACAGAATCAGGAGCAACATTTTGTGTTTGTGCATATGTTTAACGTTTTGCACTTTATGCAACACACGCTTTATTTCGAAAAACGAAAACTTTATTGTGAATAATTTACCAGTTATTAGCTTACGTGTTATTTTTGCTTTTGAACCACCGGAATTGACACTAAATTCGTGCAGAAGTTTGATTCGACTTTCTTGCTTTACATTATTTGAGATTGTGATACCTGTCAATTGCTTTCGCATCGTTTATCATGAAATAGTTAATTCATACGCAACTGTCTAATTCTTTGCTGGCAGAATGACGACTAGTCCCATGAGAATCTCTAACGAAGTCATATAATAACAACGCATAGGATCTAATTTTGCAAATGGTAGGCGACATTTGTTTCTATAGACTGTACGAGCTCACATCAAATGCCCACTTCTGTAGCTTTAAATAGCTTTAGCAAAACGTACTTTATTTTTGGAATTGGTTTACAGCCTTGTTTATGGTATGCAGATGTCATCCTAATTTTCTTTTTTATAATATACCATAAACGCACGTATGTTCGCATATATACTAACCAAAGAAAATCAATTTGTATACAGCAGAGACATGAGTAATTCACCTGTAACGTGATTTCGACATTGTTGACCAATAATTCCTTGATCTTTTACTATAGTTAAATCAGTGAGTTGCTTTCATATCAAGGTGTCGAGACGGTGTGTCTTGTAAACCCAGAAGAGTCATATCACGATGCTTGGATTGAAAAGATAATACAAAATATCACTGAATGAAGATGTGTCTTATTAAATGATGAAATCTATATAATTCTAAATACACGGGAAATCTTTATAAATTTAAATACACGGAAAATTTCTATACTTTTAAATACAAGGGAATCTATATAATTTTAAAGACACAGGCTATTTTAGATGCACATGTAGTGTTATATATAGCGAACACCTAAAGAATGATGCTGGATTTTGCAAGTAAGAACCCATGGGGATTGTAATGTAGATCAACATTTAACATCCACAGTGCAGATTTGTTAATATTTTATTCATTAATCAGGTATGACGCTTACGTAAATCTTAAGAACCCCCTTTTTACCTATTAAATTACATGTTGACTCTTTACATGGTGTTATTGTTATTATTATTATTATTATTATTATTATTATTATTTTAGTTCATAACCGATTAGCATTTTTCTACCGATTTCCGATTCCGGATTTTGGGCATGAAATTTTTCCGATTCCGGATACGATTCGATTAATCGGAAATGCTAAATCCGTTTTTTTTTCTAAAAAATTTCTTCTTCTGTTTCCGGGTTTCTGGTATCTGGTTTTGCCGTGTCTAGCATGTTACTTAGTACTTTACCATATCCGGCTTCATTTCCGGTTTTCACCCATCGGTTCAAATAGATTGTCTCACAGCGTGGTTGTGTTGACCATATTGGACTTTTCAGACTTCTTATTTAACTTTATTAACGCACTATCGAATGACACGCAGTGTTAGACACGGTGCTATAGAAATTCAACTTTATTATTTTTATTATCCGAATCGGTCGTTCCTGCCTTGTCCGACTCCGATTAATCGGAAGTTCATACTATCCGGTAATCCGATTTCCGGATCAAAAGTCGGTTATGCCCTAATTATTATTATTATTATTATTATTATTATTATTATTATTATTATTATTATTATATCTTTTACAGCAAAGACATATACTTTACTATCTTCTCCTTGTAGCAGTTGACGGGGACTTATTATTTGTGTCTAGCAGATATTGTATCAACAAGGTTTATATGGCATTGTATTTCCCGTCGTTGGTTTCTGACCTTTTGTCATAAGACGTTATTATGTCATTGTCATTGCTGTGCATTTTCACTTTTAATCTTATTTGTACGTTTATACAAATGATTATGTTGAACTGAACGAAACGGACAAGTGAATATTGATGCGAAAGTGCAACGTACTGATGTTGAAATGAGTCGTAAAGTCACTATCAAATGCATACTACCTTTTGCACATTAAAGAACAATAACGAGCTCTCCATAGTAAAGAACTTACATAAAGTAACAGTGACATTGGTTCAAACTTTTGTTCAAAATGTGACTCTTCGGCTAGGTACATTGATTCCATCACAATCTGCATTTTTCTGGTTAGGTAACAATTATCCAACTAATGGTTGAAGTCACAATGTTATGGACTAAATATTATTTCTGGCTTTGATATTCAACACTTCAGATAGGTTAGATACTAGTAATTCGTTTCCTAAAGTATTCATGGAAAACTTCCGCACCACACAGACATGGTCCAAACTGGAAATTAGATAGGCCATATTAATACATTGTTATTAATAAATATATTAATGAGTTCCTCAAAGCTGCAGCTTTTCATAATACATTATTAGTATTGTTCTTCAGTTTAGTTTTAATTTAACTTTTCTTTTCTGAATTCTCTTGTTATTCAGTCATGCAAATATATCCGGTGTGACTTGGGATTTTGTGCTATACATAATATAAAATATCTTTAATTTTGTTAATTATAAGGTAGAAAAGGTAGAGTGCTTCCACTTGTGGGACGAGCACTTACACTGTAACTGTAAAACAGATATGATATAAAATAACAGGAAATGACCAAACTTACCAAAACGTTTGGTTTAGAACTTTTTTAAACTGACGAATGAAAGACAATGCATGTACAATGAATTGACATAATCTTACTTACAATGTTTTCAAATAAATACTAGTGTACAAATATTAATGTACCATGATATTTATGGCAGTGTGCGATATTGTTATGTGTATCTATAATATGTATATTATTTTAAATTTTTTAATGCTAATATCCTATCAATGGGTTTGTAAAGTTGTTCATTCATATGTTCCAAGGTTTAGTCAAACTAGATGTTCAAAAAACATCACGTGATCTGAATAGTTTTGGCGCAAGGCCAAGCTGACCTAATTTTCTGATTAGCTAGTGTAAACCACATCAGTCCTTGGTTACTTGTAAAGTGATTTCAAAATGCATCAAAGTCTCGTATTGCATTCTCGAATCAATACATTACTATCAGTCGGAATAGCTTCGGAACTCAATCGGATTACGCGAAATTATTGGAATTGATCGAAATTTCAGACTTTAGGATTGTATTTTTCATACTATAAGTTATGCTTGATTCTTCAGTTTGAATTTGAGGGAAATAAATTATACTTGCAAACAAATTCAAAATCCATTAATTTTGTATTGCGGAGATAAAATATTTTGTGATAGCTCGAAGTTTCGTCTGAAAATAAATGTATTAGTTCATTGTGATTATAGTTGACAATGGGTTCCAAAATTCTGGAGGTTATACTGACAAACATTCATTGAATATATTCGCTATTTCAACATCCTCATCATTTATCTGCTATTCCTGACTGTGTTGTTGGATTTTGTATGACACTATGACGCTAAAACCATTGTATAGAAATTCTTATTGTAATTATTTATAAAGCCGACTGATAGTAAGTCTTCTTTAGCTGATTAATCATTTTGGTTTCTTTATTTCTCACCGTTTTGAAATGTGCTTTTTGACCAACAGACTTGAAATAATCGCGGGTTTTCATGGATCTAGAATGGCAAGAGTCATACGATCGGGTTAGAAATCCAGTTTTATTATATTTTTTTTCAATGGAACACTAAATGTATCAATTGTTGTGTCCATATATCAAGAACATCTTCCACATGATCAAACACAGCCACTATACTCCTGGGAACATTACAGATATCTTCCAGAAATTTGACTTCGTCATAAAAATTGTTTAAATTTCCCTGACGAAAATTTAACATCCAGGTATCCTAAATATTATCTGTTAAACATTTTGTTGTTTATTGTAAATTTATAAAGTGTTTTGAGCTTCCATACTACTAAAATATATTAAGTAATAAAGTTAGTACAAACAGTGACATCATCATAATTCATTGATATTTATAAGCTAAATACAGCCCAAAGATTCAAATACGAAACGAGGGAAGCGCATGCTCTAACATAACTGTTGTTCAACTTCTTGTTTCAAGTTATATTTGTTTCTGTAATCGTCCATTCTGTTGGTTTTCACCGGCAATGGCTTGTATAAAATCGTGGAGTCCTATACTTGGCAGCGACATTAGCAATTTTTGTGTTTTGATGACCTTTGCGTGCAATGTTACAGATTTACAGAATGGATCATGTTTATATTAATTAGATTACTTTGATTAGGCCTGTAAGATATTTCACGAACCGCAAACCGCTTTGAAGAACAAAACTATATAATACGCAGTTTAAACAATACAAATATATTCAGCATTTAAAAAAAAAAATGACCATTGTTAATAGGACAAATACCTGAGAGTATATTGTTTCTGTGTTTATCATGGAGGAAGCAGTCAGTTGGCTAAGTATACGCGAATATTTTCGATACAACATACATTTACCCAGCATACAAACAACATATTTATCCAGATGTATGGAAAATGCAGCTAAAAATATATAAAAAATCAGATATTTTAGTCTGTTAAAATCATTTTTATTCAATTTTCTGAAGAAAGCCATAAAACCTGCAATGTGTTAATTTTTCTTTCAGTGTTTATATTGGTTAGTTTGCCCGTCACTCAATTTATATAAGATGGTATAAAGTATTTCTTCGTAGAATATATACAGAAATAAACAAAGCTCCGTCTGATCACATGGTCACGTTCTCGCCAATTGAAATCACCGTGACATTTACAAACTAATGCGTTTGCAATTATGTAACAATAAAGGTGTAATTGTATAGTGAAACTGTGACATGTCTCCAGCTCGTGACTGACGTCATAGTAAACCAGCTCTAGAATTGTTTCGTCACAATGTCTTCCAATCTGTCTGTGTTAATATTGGTGTCATCCCTGTTTTTATAAAACAAATTTAAATTGGTATTTTTCCAAGCTTAAATTAGACTGTTTTTCATTGGTCTAGGCATACCTATTGCGTAGATAGATTTAAATTTTCATAAAACTTATAAACTCTAGCTGAAGGTTATGACGCACAATAAAGCCTGTCTCTTCCAACGATAATGATTAACAGTCATATTCCTTTCGATATGTATTAATCGTACTAGTATTAACTAATGATATCAGATATCGTACTACTAAGTTAATTTACTTTTTAAAAGAAAGAGATGAAACAACTTAATTACTCGCAAAATCTTTCCGTCACAGATTGAATTTTCCTGCTGGAGTATCATGATTTCTAAAACCCTGTGTAATAAAATCGTGACAGAAAGGAATATGAATTGTCTGCAGCCACCTTTACATTATTTTTTTAAATAACTTAGTAAGACGTAACTTTTTTAATCTTGTTTGGTTTGGTTTGATGTTTTACAATAGATGGATACCCATCTGTAAATCGGGGTAACTGACTTGTGCTGATTCAGGGGTAGAGTATTCGTATATCCTCCTGGTTGTTTGAACCCACTACCAAATTTAAACAGAGAGCATCAATGATTTAAAAATACACAAAACTTAATCATTCATTCATTGATTTATTATTTCTAACCTGATTGTCGCCAAGAGAGCAAAGTTGCCATTGACTCAGGAACCCCTAGAGACAATCAAGTTAAAACTTAGAAATCAGTTGATAACATGGGTAGGTATTGTGCATATTTTATATCCTTGTTGCTTTCTGTTTATAAATCGGCAAGGAGAACAAATAAACATGACGTTGTGAGAATACTAGAGATATCAAACCTGCAAGCTTCTGTTCACTAGTCAGGAACGCTAAACACTCAGCCACCTCTATTAGTTTCAAACAAGGTGTGGCATATATGGATTAATGTTCCCATGTTTTGTAGTCTCTTGATAAACATTTCTGAGACAGAACTAAGAAAAGCAATGTTTGAAGAGATTTTATAAGAGACAACATGCTTCTCTGGATTTTAACGGTTAACAAGGTAACAAAAGGAGATACAAGTGTTAACAAATGCAAACGTCACTTCTAGTTAGTAGGCATCTGTCTCGACATATACGTGTACAGTGGTTTTTCAGAAGATATTCAGGGCTGCATTTAAAAATCTTTGCGCATAGAATAATCAGTTCCACAGTGTATGTTCTTTCCCATCAAAACACGAATAAATTATAATATGGGATAAACACGGATAGGATGAAGGACAGATTGTTGATGTAACAAAGAGGAGTGTGTAAATTGTTTCACATTTCAACAAGTGAATCAAACTGGGAAGGAAGTACGTGAACTAATCTGAATATGTAATCATCATTCATAGATTGCTATTTACAGTATCCGGATTCAACCAAATAGTTACATGAATTTCCGTGTTGATGCAAACAAAACCCCACCTTTTATATGGAATTATACTACCTCAAGTCCATTGAGTGCGATTTTCGTTTTATAGAAGCAATTGTTTTATTGTCATTGCAAATACTATATCAATATTTTGCAGCGGCATTTCCATGATTTCCTCTGAGAAATATAGATTTAAGCACTTGCAAAGGTTATTTAATGTTGAATGAGAACACCTAAGTACACAAAATGTTTCCACCTGCAATAAATAGGTTCTTACCCGTTAATGATGTGTGATTAAATTAATTACTGATCGTATCTGACATAAGTAGTAAGTGCAAACATATGCAAGATGTTCGTATGCTATTTTTAAGTATATACTTTCAATTTTTAATTGGTTTAAGAACAAGCAAAATTGAAGATTGAACCATTTTGGATTTGAGTTTCGTTTATCTTCCTCCGAGCAGATGTTCTTCATCGCTGTTCTCACAGTACTTAGCGTATAAGGTTCGTGGGAAATATAGGATTGTAACAGTTAAAGTTTTAATGAAAAATATAATTTGTTATTATTAGTTAAAATGGAAAAGAAATTTAAAGTCAGGAGATCCTTTTATGTTGGGACAATCCTTCTCGTAACAAAATTAAGTAAATAATCCCCAGTAGGATGACATTTGTAATTTAGTTCCTCAAATAGAAGAGGTTCCAATATCTTCCAATCAGTCCAAACGTAAATGAAATCTTGATAAAGTAAGCCTTTAACCTCGAGGGGATATTTGTTATGTAATTTAAAACATTCTACAGAAATATAGCACTATGTTACAGAAAACAGAGCACAAAGCTTGCTGTATTCAGGTAGTTTTGTAAAATTATGTTCTTGCTGGAAATTTAATAACCTCTTAACGTTGCATTTCAAAGCGTTTTAAAAGCCTCTGCGTGACGCAGATATTAGTCGTGATTTTGATTGCAATCATAAATTGAATACTTTGAAAATGTTCAAATATTTTTTTGAAGTACTATGCACACAAAAGCTACACACTCCAATTGTATGAAAACGGGAAATGTTCTGTATTTTCGAGTTACAACCAAGTAATTCGCTTTCGTTTTTTGATTCGCTTCAAGGCGCGGAATATGCTAATTTCGTAATTTATTTCAGCCATTTTGGTGAAAGCATCTTAATCTCAATATAAGAAAGTGACGCTGATTGGCGGAAGTTAGAAACTGACATGCTAGTAAAGACCTGAAGTACTGCATCAATTGATTTTGGATGGTCATCACTGTTCGTTTTAAATTTTGATTTCAGCTGGCCAGGAGGGTTACACTCTTTCATAGCGTATTGTATTTATAGTGACCCTTGCGTCGTCAATACCTTAGTAAATCTGCTACACGTATTAGAACACAAACAAGTTAAGTCTGATGCAGAGACCAAAGCGTAATGATCTCTACGGGTGGCATTCAGTCATAGTTTGAGGGCCACCAGAATGAACGAATGCACATGTCTCTGACTGAATCTAGGCTTCATGAACTCGCAAATTTGTTTCCTGTGAGACTTAACCCAATCTTCGATCTAATATTTCATAATATATGGATTTCATGAACCCTAGAAATCCAATTTTTCTCCACAATGACGAGACAAAAACATATCCGATATTACAGTTTTCCCACATCTGTTCAACGTGAACATTTTATTGTTTTACTTTAATACCGGACTTATTCTCATGCCTTTTTTCCTTTGTATGTTTGTTTCTTTTCAAACCAAATGTAACAAATATTGGAGCCTTCAAACTCTTTGGAACGCTAATGTTTGTGAAGTATATTTAAAAAATGCTGTAATGTACATCTTGTATTTCAAAATTACTTCTTAATGCATGCAGGCCGCTGAAACCAATGGCATGCAAAATTGAATGGTAGCATAAAAAAGGCTAATTATCGAATAACTTATAATATATTTTACGGTGGGGAGACGAGGGTGGGTGGAACATATTTAAGGCAATATATAATATGTATGAAAACATGGTATGAACAAAACTACGCCAGACCTAGTTTTATTCATCATCCCGACCTCGTAAGAATGATCTCTTTGCCTGTTATTAATTTTCCTGAGTTAGAAAGATGTATCTTATGTTTAGCGTAGATACGTTCGGTCTTCCTGTTTTGCATTATATTCAAATGACTTAATCGATATACATGTTATAAGTGGCGATATCTTGCCCACAATGGTGCATTTGGAAGTGTCTGAAAAAATATCTTTCCCCTCATATGTTACCACGTTTTCTTACAAACCTAAGCATTGTATGATATCTCTAAATAATGAAAACAATTATAATGTTTATCTTGTTTTCAGTATTGTCTTTCTTTAACGACTGGTTTACTATTTTGTTATTATATAGCCAGGAATGTGAGAAAACAGATCCGTTAGTATGCGTCGGTTTATCAAATGAGCTAGCTTTGGATTAATAATATATACTTTACATTACCGCATGCTCCTTTCGCGTGTATGTCTCCATTTTAGACTATGACAGTTAATAGATCTACAGAATATCCCAATGTGTTATGTATCAGAAATCAGGTCATAATGTGATATGCATCAGAGATAATTTCTTCATATGTTATGTATCAGAGATCATGTTTTAATGTGTTGTGTATGATATATTGGGTCTTAATTTGTTATGTATTAGAGATCATGTCTTAACATGTTATGCATCATATATTGGGTCTTAATTTGTTATGTATCAGAGATCAGATCTCACTATGGTAAGTATCATATATTCGGTCTTACTGTGCTATGTACCAGAAATCAGATCTTAATGTGCTAAGAATCACATATCAGGGCTCAATGTGTTATGTGTCAGAGATCAGGTCTTAATGTGCTAAGTATCCGATATCAGATCTTAATTTGTTATGTTCAGAGATACGGTTTCAATTAGGTAAGTATCATAGATTGGGTCTTAATGTGGTGTGTGTCAGAGATCAGGTTTTAATGTGCTAAGTATCCGATATCAGATCTTAATTTGTTATGTTCAGAGATCCAGTGTCAATTAGGTAAGTATCATAGATTGGGTCTTAATGTGCTGTGTATCAGAGATCAGGTCTTAATGTGCGTAGTATCCGATATCAGATCTTAGTTTGTTATGTGTCAGAGATCAGATTTCAATTAGGTAAGTAATATGGATTGGGTCTTAATGTGCTGTATATATCAGAGATCAGGTCTTAATGTGCTAATCATCCGATATCAGATCTTAGTTTGTTATGTGTCAGAGATCAGGTTTCTATTAAGTAAGCATCATATATTGTGTCTTAATGTGCTGTGTATCAGAGATCAGGTCTTAATGTGCTAAGTATCCGATATCAGATCTTAATTTGTTATGTTTAGAGATCTGGTTTCAGTTAGATAAGTATGATAGACTGGGTCTTAATGTGCTGTGTATCAGAGATCAGGTCGTCATGTGCTAAGTATCCGATACCAGATCTTAATTTGTTATGTGTCAGAGATCAGGTTTCAATTAGGTAAGTAATATAGATTGGGTCTTAATGTGTTGTGTATCAGAGATCAGGTCTTAATGTGCTAAGTATCCGATATCAGATCTTAATTTGTTATGTTTAGAGATCTGGTTTCAGTTAGATAAGTATGATAGACTGGGTCTTAATGTGCTGTGTATCAGAGATCAGGTCGTCATGTGCTAAGTATCCGATACCAGATCTTAATTTGTTATGTGTCAGAGATCAGGTTTCAATTAGGTAAGTAATATAGATTGGGTCTTAATGTGCTGTGTATCAGAGATCAGGTCTTAATGTGCTAAGTATCCGATATCAGATCTTAATTTGTTATGTGTCAGAGATCAGGTTTCAATTAGGTAAGTAATATAGATTGGGTCTTAATGTGCTGTGTATCAGAGATCAGGTCTTAATGTGCTAAGTATCCGATATCAGATCTTAATTTTTATGTTTAGAGATCTGGTTTCAGTTAGATAAGTATGATAGACTGGGTCTTAATGTGCTGTGTATCAGAGATCAGGTCGTCATGTGCTAAGTATCCGATATCAGATCTTAATTTGTTATGTGTCAGAGATCAGGTTTCAATTAGGTAAGTATCATAGATTGGGTCTTAATGTGCTGTGTATCAGAGATCAGGTCTTAATGTGCTGTGTATCAGAGATCAGGTCTTAATGTGCTGTATATCAGAGACCACATGTTAATGTACCATGATTTTTAAGTGTTGAATTTAAATATAGAATATTTATTACACCGGCCGTTTAAGTTGTTCAAAGAACTATTAAACTGTTGTTTCAAAGCGTAATTGTAAAAGATCAAACCTTTCACTCAAATGAAAACATCACAGCATGATTTCCTCAATAGTTTGAAATGTTAGACTGAACTACTTTGGTGGTGGCGAAGGTATATTTCAATTGTCGAATAAGAACGTGATGGCAGTTGGTAGGATTGTCCTTTACAGCAATATCAATAAGATTCAAATCATAAAATTTTAAAGAAACGCACCAGTAAAATAAAAACAGACGCAGTAAAATATTATTCTTGTATGAATTCTTCCTTAAAGAAAATAAAGTGAAACAGAACTATGCAGTGGAGATGGACATAAATGGTGACATTCTTGTATTTGCTGTTGTAAGGTGAAGTAAAGCTCACAGAACGTGACACGAACAAAATAATGATTCATAATCAACTTGATAGTCCGGGAATTGGCTTAATGCATTTTTTGAAATCATGCATTCATTTTATCTCTTGTTGCCGTGGCTAGATATATGGTCAAAACTGCAATCAACATGCCAAACAGTGCTTTAATAACCAACGTATCATGATCATACAAGAAAGACTTTTTCTGTTATGATGTTATCAACGGTCATCTTATTGCTTTGCCATTGAAAACTGTTATGATGTTATCAACGGTCATCTTACTGCATTATCATTGAAAGCTGGTCGTTCGGCGACTGCCTTTTTTAAAAGGTCGAACAAAATATTTAGTACTGTTTTATAGGACGTTCCTAAAAGAAATTCACGAATGGATCTTCAGAATATTTAGTACAGTCTTGCATGTCAATTTTAACTTTTGTAACGTTTTTCTATAATGCTTTCCCACTTGTCTAAAAAACAGTATAGTAAATATTTAATTTCTTTGAAAAAAATCTAATACGAGATATTTTTTGATATGGCAGCCAGTACAATATTAATGTGTATTGTTTTACCTGAGTGGTCACAATTCAGTAGTAAACGTTTAAATACTGCACACGAAAGACAAAAATACTGAGTCAATGTTTAATCAAGCAATGGAAAGGAGAGTGAATAAATGAATGGATTATTCAAAAACATGGTTTCTTTTCAGGAAACTAAATATACAGCAGTTTAACAAAGCAAGTATTTTGGACAAACAACACAAAACACACGGAATTTATTAATGTAAGTTTAAGCTATTTATATACGGATCAAGCGAGGTTATTCAGTTATTCATTCTTGCTTCATATCAGTCCTGGAGACTCTATGATCAGAGATTGTAGTTGTGTTTAGATATAATTTGAGAAGAACTATTTGTTTAAATTATTCATTGGAATTACCAAGTGCTCATTGACGATGTGGACTAAAATGCTACTTTTGGATTATTGAGGATTCATTCAAAGACATTCTGTATGATATCGTTGTAAATACATGAAGATATTCAAGACTTATGGAATTCAATTAGAACATTCTGTAATATTTGACTTAAGGTAGAACAATTGAGATTCGTTTGTAATTTACTGCATAATGGTATGTGATCTTTATCTACCTAAATACTAATTGCAGTTTGTATAATTTCCTGACAATATATTCTGTGTAACATCTAAAATAATAGGTGAATTACTTAATTCCCATTTGCATCACATTCTCTTTATGATTTTATCTTTCAGAAAATGTGAGAGAAATCATTAAAATATTGCTTCTTGTATGCAAAATCTTGCTATACAGTGAAGAGAAATAAAATTGTCCTTATTATCGTCCTTAGGTGTGTTTCGACATCAAACTGTTTGATGAACGTTCATAATTCGATCTGATCGACACATAATACTCCATTGTTATTCATTAGTTTCATCTTCAAATGTTTGGACTGTATACAAGTGATTTTGTTTTTCATACATGGACAACTTCAGGGCATTAATTATCCGCTCTATATTTATTTGAATGAAGTCTTAAAGCCAGCAAATCACGAGAATTATAAAATTTCTTCTAAGTTTTCAGACTTTCTGAAAATTTCCGGGGTGACATTATTGGTCTACTATTTTGGACACAATATTTCATTGTGTCTATGGTGATTTGGGCTCTGTGGTACCTAAAAAAGATATATATATATATATATATATATATATATATATATATATATATATATATATGTATATATATATATATAGAGATATATATATATATATATATATATATATATATATATATATATATATATATATATATATATATATATATATATATATATATATATATATGAGAGAGTGACAGACAGACAGACAGAGATATCGTTTTTTCAGTCTAGTTAATTTCTGGAGAGAATATATATATATATATATATATATATATATATATATATATATATATATATATATATATATATATATATATATATATATATATATATATATATATATATATATATATATATATGGAGTCTTCCCAGCTTGAGGCGGGTGGTAGCTATCCAGTGAGATATGTTGATCTCTTCCATCGTCGGAAACAGCCATAAGTGTCTGACTCTACGCCAATTGAGTGATGACTTCCCATGTTGTGTCGACGCTATAAGGTGAAGCTGGAGTTTTCTATCCAGGAGAATCAGCTGTTGCTCCCCCTCTCCACGTAGCTGAGGAATCCAAGGGTAACGACAAGCCTATAAGTCATGGCACCATCGACATCGCAGGAGTTGCCGAGATGACACTGAAAACAATACCAATTCACCTTAGGGACTCCATCTCCAGATCTTCTGTTGTAGTTTATTCCCATAGCTTTTTCCATGAGAGGGTATAGTCGCAAGGCAGCGAAAGGTTGAAGTCGATGTTAACCTTCTTCTACATGGGCGACATCCCAAGGTTAACGAGCGCCATCTGCCCAAAGCGTCTGGTTTTGATTCGCCAGAAACACTCCTGTCATCCTTTCTCCAGTTAGTTTAAACAGATTTCGCTAGGCTTAGTAGTTAAGCCACTTATTAAATCCTTGTGCTGGATTTGGTTTTCAGAGACTCTATCAGAGGCAAGCATTAGTGGGATTTCTAAGGAAAGTGGGTGCTTACCTTCCACATCCGACCCCGGCGATAACCACTCTTGGAACCTAATTTGGTACGTATGTATGGAATGCATTGCCTATTAATATTTCATTGCGGTTTTCAAGTATGTACACATGCACTTTAAATTAATTGCTAGATATATACCATATTAAGTTTTGTAGATAGTCAGAGTCAATACTCAGACGTTATCGGTTTGAATGGAACACTGATCATCTTCTTGTTATGTGTATTTTGTGGCAAATATAATTCATGTAAGGGAGCTGCATTTTGCACCAGGTATCACGAAACATGAAATCATAACCTCTATGCTAGTGTGCTCATCATTTGGGTTATTTTAATACTCTCTCGTATCTCCTGACTAGTTTCTTCAATTTCCTCTTTGGTTGCCTTCCGTTGGTTTCCACCCAGACTAGTTTCCTGTCTACAACGGGTGCTGGTGTTATCGAGTACTGTAAACAAGATCTCACGCAAACAGATGCTGTTGGGTTACCGTGTCGTTGCGTCTATCCTTGTTCCTATTTAGAAGGATTGCGCTTCTGGAGCTGAACGCACAAGCCCATATTAATTTCCGTTATGTTTGGTGTATATTTATACTTCTTTATATATATATATATATATATATATATATATATATATATATATATATATATGAATCTGGAATAACTGTAGATAAATGAGAATTATGAGAATTACTAGGTCGTCATGCTATATTTCACGGATTGAGTAGCATTAATAACTTAGTGATATGTTCTTAATCGTGAGGGAATATGGCTCGTGTGTGCAGGCAATTAAAAATTCTCTAACCCGAATGATAGTAATATTTGAATTAAAATAATGATTCTACCTACATACTATCAAGCATTCTTCTTTAGAATCAAGGGATAGCTCTCTCTCTCTCTCTCTCTCTCTCTCTCTCTCTCTCTCTCTCTCTCTCTCTCTCTCTCTCCGTAATCATTATGTTGTTAAGGTATATGGTATTTACCCTTACAAAATGTGCAGAGTGTTTTCACAATATGATGTTATTTTAATACAAGAGCAATCTTTTTTCATCAATGGCAGGGAGAGTTTTAGTTCATATGTAAATTAGGAGCTAACGTCTGATCAGAAACTTGACTTTACCGCTCTGTGTGAAAGAAATATGACGCATTGAGGTTTAGATTACTTATTATCTTCAAGGTATGGAGACTAGGAGAACTCCATAACTTGTAGAAAAGTGGTAATACATTTTTGTTATGTCGCTAAAGGCATTTATTTTGAGACATTTATATGAGTAATTATATTGAAAGACAAACAATGTTAAATAAATGGTTTTAGTTCTTTCCGGCTACAGCAAACAATGCCGTTACGTGTTGTATTATAAATATACCACAACACAAATCCCTGTTATGTCATAATTAGTTATCAGGTGTCGCTGATTTTTTTAAACCTGCACCCTATGCGCTACTCTGGGGATAGCTACAATTAGCCTAAGAAAGAATTTCTACCTGTCATATATATCAATGTTCATTCCAACGTTACTTTTCAGATATTGTATTCACAGTCCTAACATATCATGACGGCTGTCAGCCTGAATCTTATTGAGCTGTTATAATATTTGTGAATAGAAGAAATACGTCTTCAACAAAGAATGTTGCATTTTTAATTGTAATTTTACCATGGACGAACTATTTTAATTCACTCTAAATAAGATGTAATGCGTTACACTTAAAGGTGATTACCCTTCATGCCAGGATTAAAGTGGTTCCTTGAGAAATAAAACAAAGTAATACAATTTGGAACACTTATGCCCAAAATAAAATCTACAACCAAACATAGCTTCAGTATAACAAGTCATATGGTTATGACAAACTTGGTTAACTGTGCGTAGCAGTTACGTCAGGTAATACAAATGAACATGTGAAGTTTGCCGTCATACATTACTTATAACGCCTTTTAAAACATTAGAATGAGTATTAAAACGGTATGGTATGCAAACTCTATGATATTTCATGAAAACGCTATGATATTGCATGAAAACGTTTACAACCAGTACGAAGACAAGATGGTATGATTATGAATACGGTTGGGGACGGTAAGGAATGATAAGACCAAGTATGATACCAGGCTTTTGAAAAATGAGTTGAATAGTTGTTTTGTTTAAACACAATCTTGAAATGGTTGTTGTTGTTGTGAGTTTAACGTCATTTGTAGCGAATAATAGGCTATACAGGACTCCCATAATTACTGTTGGATTAAGAACCAGGAAACAATCACTGACGCACGACAAACTTCTGGCAAACTTTGTCACATACCCGTATTGGTTAAGCCCACGAGGCGAGCGCTTTAGACAACTTGGTCATCCGGGGACCATCAGGAAATGGTAGGAAACAGTACGATACGGTAACAAACAGTGCAGAAACGATTGATGGACGGTTAGAAATGATACGATACGGGAACGGAATGAAATGAAATGTAATTCAAATGATCGAAACCATATCTAGACGATACGTGGTGCATTGCAGAAAACATTACATGCACTTTAACGTTAGAAATACACAAGCTGATGTCAGTCTACTTTCATTTGCACACAAATTTATATTTATGCTGTGGTTATAGTACATACAGAGAAATCAAATATCAAATCAGGACCTTTTAAATTTCTTACGAAAACGTTACTAAAATAAGAAAATTACTATTTTGTTCGTGTTATGCATTACACCATTACGAGCAATGGCATTATTTATCCTTCTTAGAAGGACATTATAATTCAGCCAATAAATAGGATCTAAATTTTATACATAACCGACATGTACTTTGAAACTACTCTGAAGCTATCAATACACCGTTAGATTGCGAGCTGAACAGTACATCCTATATGCGGATTTGTAATCAATACACCGTTAGATTGCGAGCTGAACAGTACATCCTATATGCGGATTTGTATTGTTATTATAGTTAATAACTCTAGATACTCAGAATTAAATGTTGAACAGTATTTCTTTGCGGTAAAGGTATTAGTGTTTGTTCAACGTTTGTCGTTTACTTCTTTAGAAACACTATTTCAGGGTCGCTAAGCTCCTTAAACTCCTCTTGGCTCCTTACCATTTTAATCATTTTTATTTTGATTATCATTGGAAACCGTTTTCTATTTACTTGGTATATATACAATACAAGTTGTATAATTGTGACTTTTAGCATTATATTTTAATTCATGACTTTCTAGGCACCGAGAAACTAGAATCTTGCAACTTTCGTTACTAAGCTCAACATCTAGTAACTAGGGTACAGAGACTTTCGCGTATATTCGTTATATTGTCACCTAAACCAGTCTTCAGATCCTTGTAACCAGACGTAAAAAGCAATATAAAGTTGTTTCAAAAAGATTCACCCTGAATTATAACATTTTTACACTTATCAAAAGCTTAACAAACATACTCCGGAATATCCCATTGAAGTGACTTTTATAAGATTTCCATAATTAAAACATCATCATGTAACATTGCATCTAAAGTTCCCTGAGTTTTTTTTTTGTATATAATATACTTTACGACTACATTATTTTGTCTTTGGTTACCATATATAAGATTTTCTGCCATGAATCCTAACATTAACCATTAAATAGCTACTGATGGTTTCCCATGATGCGCCCATAAATTGGGAACTTAGGCATCTAATAAGAATCCACAAGATTGTATAATTATCGTAAATCAATAACTAGAGTACATACTAAAAATCTACAGATGTGTACTAAACCTTGTGTCGATATAATTATGTTGTTTTATATAAAATATAGTTAATTTCAGACGAATATGAAAACATTACCAAACTATGAAGGATATAAAGCTTGTATATAAACTTGTGTTTAAACTAAAGTATTTTAAAAAATTGTCCCTATCAACGAAATTGTATTTTGATCAGAATTGTTTACTAGCTCACTCATACATGGCAGTTAGAACGTACTGAACTGGTGGTAGTGATGTGGGCTATATTTAAGGTCAAAGGTCACATATCAATATGTAAAGCTTTCCCTCACATTATTCAAGCCATTTAAGATTGTATGCCTTTATATTATGATTAGAAGGTGTTTTTGCGTACAATGTTGTGTTTGTTGTTTTCGAGATCAAACTCATCGCTAAATATATTAAGCTTTCAATCACACATTCATTTCCGTATTATAATTTTAGAGATCTCTGAGATAGTGAGATGATACTTAGTACATTAAATTCAGAATGTTTCTCAAGTGAAACCAATCAATATTCGTCGAAACATCAAGTTGATTCTCACTAACGCTTAACTATTGACGTTCTACTGCTCTACTTTACCTTCATCAGTCAACGCCAGGTGTTTACATATATCGGTATTCCACTGGATCCATATTTGCCAAAGTATCGTCACCAAAATAATGGTTGCGATAAAATAATATCTATGGCCCGGTCACGACGATACGGAGCCCGTGAAGGGTCACACTTCACATATTTTGTAATCCGATATCTCGATTTAGCAATCGGAGATCTCAGTTTAGTAATCCGGATTACAACATCGAGATCTTGGATTACAAAATATGTGAAATGTGTCCCTTCACGGGCTCGGAACGACGATACATCAAGTAAGAAGAAAACTCGGATGCAAATTCTCAGCAGTATTACCATACAATGTCGTAAGTTCAAGCACAAGATAGAGATAGAAGTGTTAAGACCAGAGAACGCGCTGTGCTTCTATGATGTCAGAAAGCCTGAGTTTGAGATCATCAAGTTTTTGTTAGCTACAGGTTTAATTTACACCCAGATACATAGTACCTGGTCATCTGGGCCAGACGATGTTTACAGTATTCACGCCTCTGACACCCAAAATAGTAACACACAAACGAGAATGTAACCGATAAGCATTAATTAGCGTGTCAGTACTACAGTAAAACATGTAAGTAATCCAACAATAATGGCAAAAACTGGTTTGTTCCAACCCACAGGAAAAGCAGGATTAGTGACGCTTGTTTTAATCAGAAGTAACATCGAATTAGATGATTTACTTGACTTCAAAAGAGATCTGTTGGAGGTCGTAGGTTCGAACCCCGGCCGATTCATAACTTAAACTTCTAAAAATACTACTTGGCGCTCAGCATTAAGAGGTTGGTGTTAGGACCGGTCGACCTTGTGTCCTGATGATGTGATTGGGTGGGACATAATGTTACATGTCTGCGGCATGATGCCCCAGTGCTAGACATCACTATAAACTGCCACACTGCAGACATCATAGCGATATGACTAGAAAATTGTTAAAGCTACGTTAAAAATCAAAATTACACACACACACACACACGAGATCTGAGGAGCATATCAATCTTTTCAATAAATTTTGATGTCTATAAAGTCCTCGCACTTCCACTACTTTAATAAATATGTCTGACACCATAATACAGCGAAATATCCCAGGTGTGATGGTAACTATTGCTGAAATAAGTCTTCTGCTTAAAGTATAAAATGATTCAAACCACTTGAGAACATAGAACACAATTTCAAGTAATAGCGATAAGGCCGCTGAAGGATGAGTCCATTATCTTAAGTAACAAGATACAAGATAGTCCATTGTGATAAGTAACATAACCTCTAAGCCAAATTAATATCGATAATATCTTACAAGCTATTGATGTTTGTATGTTCATATTTAAACCTCTTACACTTTGTTATGCATGTCTTCTTCCAAGGCTCAAGTAATAGCGATAGGGCCGATAAGGATGAGTCTATTATCTTAAGTAACAAAATAGAATAGTCCATCGTCATAAGTAACATAACCTCTAAGCCAAATTAATATCGATACTATCTTACAAGCTATTGATGTGTGTATGTTCATATATAAAACTCTAACACTTTGTTATACATGTCTTCTTCCAAGGGTTCCGGTCTTGACCATCTTACTAAACTTTTACAAGTACCTTTTTATTCTACTTATAGAGTTGAAAGGCCACTTTGAAGCCTGTGTTAATAAGAATGCCTTCCTATATCCTGCAACACAGATCCTATCCATCGTTTGATCTGTCCATCTCCTTTACTTGAATTGAAATTTATCACGAATTTCGATGTAGTGACCGTATTCCAATATGCTTAAAAATTGATACTATCAATCCCCAAGGGCTACGCCATAAATGGAAATTGAATACGATGGTTGCGATACGTTGAGACATCCCTGCTTAAATCATCGAACTATTTTGAAACTTCAAAACAAATTTCATCATCATTTCAGATTATCTTTCAACACAATAATACTTATAAAACTCTACGGTAAAGAAACAGGTTTTATCAAAACACGTAAAAGGAATATGATATGTTCGTGCCACCGCCGGTGCAAGGCATTTTGGTGCCGAGCTATGTGAACAAGTCATGTGTCTATTCGTTGAATATTCACAATGGTTTTAACGGAAAAGAAGGGGAAGTTACCCTGTAGTCACCTATGTATGAATGGAAGGTTGTATATGATCCTATTTAATTTGGCATGTTTTATACACGTTGCAAAATATGTGGAATGAAAACTACACAAACAAGCTTCGTAACATACAAGCATCATTGGAAGGTAGCATTTCATGTAGAACAAATCGCAGAGATGCCGCATTGTGCAGCTAAGGTATGGGACACACTGCACTGCACTCATGCACATCTCCTGAATGGTGAACCTGACCCAGATTGCGTAACTTTGTCAGCGTCCATTAACGGTGGATCACGTTATTGTCGAAAGCATCGATCCCTCACCAAAGAAAACATAGAACTTAGTACAAATGCGATTTATAATAAATTCCAACCCTATTTTAAGGTTTTCCTAGATTTTAACAGATGTTTATAATTCGATAATACCTAAGGAATAATTTTATCAATTTTACCCACCATAGTTCATCTACATATTTACATTTAATTGGAAAGATTTTCTTTCAAAATGCTTTTGAAAAGTTTTTCATGGTTGCATTGCAGAACTTAACTTTTAATTAGCGCGTTATAACCAGCGATATGCTGATACGCCATTAAACCACATACATACAAACATACATACATACATACATACATACATACATACATACATACATACATACATACATACATACATACATACATACATACATACATACATACATACATACATACATACATACATACATACATACATGCATACATACATACACTCTCTCTGAAACAAAACACTCTAAAATAGGCAACAAAATCGGAAACAAAGAACAGAACATGATATCCTTGGAACTTCACTCCAAAAGGCTTATTTCGTTAACTATTTGATATGTTTCCATAACAAAATGTAAAGATACTTATTGTTTTATGGTAACGATACCTACTATTTATATGTCAAGGCTTACATAAACTTGCCACTGTGATAAAACATTGTTATAGATTAAAAAAACTTCCACGAATGTATTGCCTGATATCTGTTTAGATTACTGCCTAAGATTCTCAATGTCCTTGACACTCTGAAATAAAATAAAGTACTTGCAAAATCCTCAATTTGTTCCTTATTTTCTGCAGCTGACAGAAGCGATTATCGCCTTTTGTAACAGTGAGAACAACGTTAATATTAATCCCACTTTCCCTATAATCGTCTAATTATCGATCGAAGTTTCAAATCAGACTCAGAATCTAGTGAAAAAGAAGCTTAAGTCACATTAGGTTTTACGATCACGGTGAGAAATACAAATCCTAATATTTGTTACTGGTTTGCATGCCTTTTGTTTCATGTTCCTTCCTGTCAAATTGTTCTGCTCCATCTGTCGATATCAAAGAGAACAATAAGTAGATCATTGTGAGCTATGAAATCGTCCACAGAGCCAACAAGTTCGACAATGTGAAAACACTATACATCGCTAAAAGTTTCAGTTGTTCACAGCTTCAAACTGTTATCACGCTAAGATCTTGGTTTGGTTTTGAAACAAGAATGATAAGAATGACGAATTTCTCGTTCTTTTTGGTTTATTCAAAGTAGAAAAAAAGCTTTTTTATTATCTTTTGACCGCCAGTCTTGATGTCTATACGATGTTTGGGGGGGGGGGACATTTAAAGAAAGCGTACGTCCGTAGAAAGAAGGTCTTTACCCAGGCAAGATTATGCAAGTTTAAATGCATGCAGTATGATATAGCAAGATTTAAAAAAGGCAGCAATATTGTTAGAACCTATGATCATCGTACAAGATTCAGTTTGCTTAGGTTCAACTATTCATTTTGTTTTCTTTTATCATCGCCATGATCAACAGCAGCAGCATTATTGTCATCATTATCATCATCATCATCATCTATTTTATTAATATTTATCATCTGCATAAACACCTTTTTTGTCATCTTGGATGGGAAAAGGATTTTACGTTACTTTTCCTTTTCCCAATAATGTTTGTTATGCATACGTGTTGTATTGTGGCCCTACGGAAAAGTTAGATAATGTTTCTTGCATTTAATACAGAAACGCAAAGAAAGTAGATATATTGTGAGGTTTTGTGTAGTGATATATAAATTAAATTTTTGTATTTGGATTAATTTTTATGTTGTTTTCCCACTTTCAGGAGAAATGACAGTGCGACCACATTGTCTATCCAATGAAGTCCGTCTAACCATTGAATAAAGTGTTCTGACTGAAAATTACTGGATGCCCATTCCAGCTAAATAATGGAATAATAATGTCACTAAGATGATTAAAAGTCACAAAAACATGACTCTAGTACCAATTACGAATATCAAAATCTGTACACAATGATATTAACCTTTCCTTGAATAAGCTATCCACGTTACCACAGTGATCCCACAGTAAATCCGGTACTGGGGATAACCTGAATATTTATTTGTATTATATACTCTTGTAAAATCAATTACCTGAAAATGTAAAATATGGATAGAACCAGACATCTCGACTATGTTGGAGTAAATTAAAGTTTAATAAGAATACATAACTTTTCCTCGCCCAGGTCTCGGCTACGAGTAATATATAAAGAAGACAACACTATAATTTGAAATTTAATAATATATTAAAATGGTAAAGTTACATTGGGATAAATATTTGATTTTAGATGGATGTATGCAGTACAATGTTTCAGCAATAGACGCGTGTCAGCAATATGATAATGTCTATAATCATAAGATGTCCGCAATAGATGGATGACCATAACAGATTGATATCAGTAATAGACATTCCTAAGGAACACGTCTCCAAGGAGAGACAAATCTTTAATGTGTTTGCATTTTAGTGTAAGTTGCATTGATTGCACTTATTTATAGCATTAGTACGATATTTGCACGAGGAATGGCATTTATGTATCAAGGATGGGATATATATTTGTAGCATTGGTTGTCTTAACGGGAGTGTCCACCCTTTAATATAATTGTATGCGACGTTTAAGGAAACAGTGATGGTTAAAGAATAGAGCCTAGCGTCAGTTGTCGTCATGGTATTAGTGGCGACAAAGGTTAAAAGGTCTGGTAAACCTGCTCCGAGGGTGGCGACATTCGTGATTTGGAACGTGACGAAGAACCGTATTACATTGCAGAGGTCCAATATGGTCCTTTTGGATTGCTTACGATGTAAGCTTCCACCGGGATTTATATCATATGTTAAAATGATTATAGGCAGATTGTATCATCTTTATAAGTTATTTGGTCTATATATACAGTTTTCTTACAGTTGAAACTATCAGCACGAATAAATAACTAAGTGTTATATAAATCCCAATTTTTTTAAAAACAAAAGGTACAGCAGTCTTTATTACTTCTTCAAAGTAGAACATTCTTCAAAGAAGAAAGTAATGTCAATTGATAATAGATTTTATCGCGATGTTTTGAATTTACAGTAAGAAAGTCATTGTTTAAAAAAAATTATCATTTAAAAATTAAACAGTTTCTTCTGTAACAGTACACAGTCAGTTTTAGCAATCAAATTCTATTTGTTGTTATTGAAAATGTTTTAACATCAGTGATCATGTAGTCATGTAGACAGATTGTCAAAATAATGTTGAGACAAAATCATCTGTTATTACATAAATGACAATTGTAAGATTCAAATACTATAATCACCAATTAAACGTTTTATATATTGTTTACTGTGATTTCTAAACTATAGTGTTGGAAGTGAGCCGTTGTTAATCTAAAAAGCAAACTGACTAGAAAAATATGGCATATCATATCATGGACCTTGGATATAATTAAAGATATTCCATTGGGGTCTTATTTGTGTTACGTCACTTTGTAATAAAAACTTAACAGAAATCAAATGAAAACAACAATTTAAGTAACATCAGTATTGTATTTTCTATATAACATATATTTATAATTTCATATACACTTATATACAAATATACGTCTAAATATCCATTAATTGACTGTTCCAGATGAATCTAAATAGTCTTGAATGCCCTGATGTAACACAGTGATACAATCCAGAATGTATTTGGATGAAGTTCACAAAAATCCAAATTTAAATGAATATTTTGAAGAAATAATTCCTCTAAATAGCTAAAGATGATTCCCAGAGACTAATCTAAACCAGGAAAACTTGTTTATCAAATCACTAATTATTCACTTTTTACTCTGCATAATAAAGTAACAAAACTGTTAAGAGTTTCGACGGGAAAACCTCATCTATCTATAAACAAGACTGGCCTCTTTCTACGTAAGGACTCGTTTACATTTTACAATCACGAACAAAGGTTTGCTATATAAACATTCGTTACCCACTTTTGTTCATTCATAACATACCATTTTGTGACAATCGCTTATTCATCAAAACGTTGGTTAAACATTTATCCAGATTACGAAGAAGGAGCAACGGTGCTTCTGAACGAAAAAGAACTGTCTTTCGATCACAAGGTATTCCGTATTTGATACGTCCACGAGGAATATAAATAACCGTCCAAAGGACAGTCAGATTTTGGTAGATGACGTCAGATTTAAAAAAAACAGCTAATTAAACAACTGACTAAAAATTTAAGTGGTGACATTTGTGAGACATCAAGACCGTTTAGTGCTATAAAACAGCACTATTTCAAGGAAGATATTTACTTATAATATTTATCAGAGTTACAGAAAATATTGACTGGCAATTATTAGGGTACAAAGTCAACTGTATGAAAGTGATTTATTAGTGAGAGGAACAATCAAACAACAGCTAATAATTGCAGAAACATAATGCTTTATACCCTGTTAAGTTTAAAGCTAAAAGAGAAACAACATATTTGTTTGCTTTTGAATAACAGCCTTTGTTTAAATCCAGCGTATATAAACCATAAATATTTGAGAGATAAGAATCGTTTTCTGAAGGAAAAAAACAACAGAATGTAAACCAATGGGACAATTTAGGAAAGGAATGACGTTTATGTCATTTTCAGTCGAACATATCTATTAAACTGTCATTTAAATCTATAATTTTCAAAGAGAACATCTATTGCTGTTAAATAGTCACCTAAAATAAATAACTAGATTACAATAACAAAACCAATCTACTGTGTATTTACATTGTTGGAGATATACATGTGGTTGTGGTATGAAGTGTAATAAAACAAATTATTAAATGGGTGATTGAAAAGTACTGTTAATGACTGATACTTCATCTTGGTGGAAACATAAAGCCCTGCAATGCTATTAAGGATGACAGTGGCAGCTGGCAACAACAACAAAAACATTGACCATAACTCAAATGAATAATACAACTGCTGGATATTTTAAGAATAAGTTGTACGGTGTACATATTCAAGAGGTTGTAGGCTTTGATACCCATACTTCATTCATTTAGTATTGATACGAGGACACGGAACTTTTGTTTGAAAAAAGTACCGATACAACTAAACGGAAGTTTTGTAAAGCAGTACGGTATATGATAAATGAAGTTTAGAAAAAAGTACAGATACGATGAAACAGATGATTTATATAAAGAAATGTACTGATACAAAGAAAAGAAAGTTCTGTAAAGAAATACTGAAACAACGAAAATGTTTTGCGAAAAAAACTGATAGCATGAAACGGAAGATTAATTAAGAAATATTGTTACAACAAAATTGTAGTACTGTATAAAGAAATACAGATTAAACGAAAAGGAGTTATTGTAAAGAAATTATGATACAGCAAAAAAATATATTTAGAAACGGATAAAACGAAAAGGAATTCTGTTAAGAAATATCAAGCAACGAAAGAAAAGCAGCATTTGTATACTTTATACGACACTTATTTATTGGTTGATAACAAATATATTTCAGTATGGACCAATGGGGGACTATAATCATTCATCTTAGATACTCCATTCAATTCATCTTAATTAATATGGCTATCTGTTTAATCAGAATTTCCATTACATTGTTTCTTCTTAACTTAAATCAGTGTGTACTTGCTTCGTTACCCATACCAATATTACATCATATCTCCTTCTAAACACTTGGTGGGTTAGATTTATTCTTTTAACAGTATGTCCATTCCTAATGTCATCAAGCAAAATAAAAGTATTAGTGCCTAGACGAACATCGAACATCAACAAATAACTATATCTAATGTATCGTCAGGATCTACCACAATCTTCTTTTGTATGTGAGCAACCACTTGTTACCTATAAAATGTTGTTGATTAGTAATTAGTAAATTAGTTGATTAGTAAAGGTAAGAATAGTGTACTACTCACTGTCCCTGTATTAAGTCTCTATGTGATTTAGTACATAGTCTCTCTGCAATTAATCACTTCACAAAACTCATGTAATTAAATGTTGTTGTTTTTTCTTTCAGATATATGTGACTACGGGTAAAGCCAGTCCTATTTAACTATTGTGAAAAAAAATTTCAAGCAAACTAGATACAACTTAAGACATTGTACTTTATTGTTTTTAAAGTATATTTGAGTATGAGACACGTGATAAATATACATTTTGTGAGTATCTACAGTTTGCTTTCCGTTCATCTGCAGGTGGATACTTTATTTCTCATTTGCTAATTAATTACGATTATCATGCAATATGTTGATGTGTGTGCCCTTTAAATCAAAATAGACACAATGATTGTAAGTCAAAATAATGTTTAACACTTATGTTAGTAATGTCTGTAGTTACTCATGGCAATGGCCATATGCAAATTGATTCCTGAACTGAAACCCTTGAAAATGTATTTCGTTTCGTAGACAGATATTTTTCAAACTGTTGAATTTATTTTTATTTTTGAAAACGCCCGATTACATTAAAACGTTTTGCATTAAATGAAACTGCACATTAGTCATTTAAGGGGAATCAAGTGTGAGATTCTAAATGAGTTGCTAAACTAAATTTGTTATGTTATTAATTCTATTCTAGGTTTCATAATCGAAAAGCAATTCAGTTTCTTTATTTGTTATCAGCCGATTGCGCAATCGCTCCTTAAGTACGTTTACCAGTTTGTAGTGTTTGTTACGACGTTCTGTCATCTCATGAGTCTTTCAATTTTATGCTAGAAAATTAAATCTCATGAACAGCACAAGAATATGGTCGGCAATGATACATGGAAATCGAATGGTATTCTAAGAAAATACATGATCATGCATTGCAAACTGCATGGAATCAGTACCAATAATTTGTGTATTGCCTACACCTGATCTCAACCTTTTGATAGTTTATCAATAATACATTTACTCCTATTTGTCCAAAAGCAACCAGGTAACAACAAACGAATGCATTTGTATCATTAAAATGTTGGTGTAATTCATTTTGGAAAAAAAAATTATTTAGGGAATAATAATGTCTTAAGCAATCATGCAATAGTGTTTATCAACACATTATTTTCATCTCATTTTACCTTCATGTTAAACAAAGTCGGAGCTTAGTACAATTAATACAATTGGAAAATTGAACCTAGCTTTTAACTTTCTAACTGTAAAGTTTGATCTGATTTAATGTTGTTTTCAGCGTTGATGTGATGTGCTCTGTTGCGGTACTTCAGACGTTTAGGTTTCTTGACATGCATTAGTAAAAAATCTATTGATCATACGTTTATATCTTCATTGTGCTACAAATCACACGTCGCCTTTGTCACGATTACTTACATAACCATCAGACACGATATACCTCGAAACAGAGAGGGGATGTTTGCACAATAAACAACATCGAAAGTAGACGTTCAAAGAAACTTAAAAGCAGCGTACACACTAGCACTCACTGCAAATGTAATGAGATTTGCTGTATTTTAAAGTCTATCATAGGGTTGGTAAATGTCACTGAGTTTCCGCTGAAGCATTTTTTTATTATATTTTTGGTGGGGATTTTTTGTGCCTTATTTTTGGGAGCATGCCAAGCACGAGTACCGACGGCACTATAAGTAAACGCATGTAAGGAACACGTGTCATCAGGACTGTTTTATACTGGCACAAAGCTTTGTTTTTTCAATATTCTTGTTGAAGATGCAAATTATCCTGGTTCTATTTATTCTCATTTGACTCTAAAACGTCATCTCTGTAAATCGTCTGTGCACATTTTATATTCATTCCTTTCTTGTTACGATCTGTCCTGATCAACTGTTTTAGACAGATAGTTTCTTTTGTAACTGCTAGACCTTTAGCTATAGTTCCGCCAATGATAACCACCACTACTGTAATTTCATGCCATTATTTTCCTTAATGTTTTGATGCATTTTAAGGTAAGAATATTGATAAGAAGATCAGTTTTATTTTAAATCGTGACTGAATAGGTCGTTCTTTCTACTTCAGTATAATATTTTTAACAGTGTTGTCTTCTAGTTTACATGTTCAATTTAGAAAGTTGGAAAAAAAAATTGGCGACCAATTGAGAAAGCAATGAATAGGAACCGCTTTTCCAACGTTTAAATCATTAAAATCAAAGGTATCATTTTCACATGTTTACCGTGCAAGTTGACAAAAATAGTGCACAGGCCTGACCTTTGATTTAAATACATATTGATCGGCAACATCGATTATGTGTAAATAGTATTAACAGAATCAAGAATTTTATATTGTTGACTATTTCTCTCCTTGCCTGAATATCTTTCAGATCCGTATTACACAGATTCAGCTCTATCCGAGTATCAATACACAGACTGCAAATGGACAAGAAATGAAACGTTTTGCCTTGCAAACATTCAGTCATAAAATTTCTACACATTTTCCTATTCGATGCAAGCATTAATGCCCTCTTTGACATTATATGGTTACATCTAAAGGTTGTAAAGCCATCTGTAATTAAAATTGTAGATGTTTTATTCTTGTCGTCTGTGTAAGAAAATATGTTGAGAGCATCGCAAACATTGTGACACTTAGCAACAAAATATGTTGTTTGCAATGAAATGAATATTTTAGCATTCATGTCGTAAGGTTGAAGAAAGGTATTGCTTTCTGGGAAGACTATTTTGATACAAATTTCCCTATGTAGAGGAGCAATCTATAAAACAAAGAATTAGAAGTCTTTTCTTCAACTTGCATATTTTCCTGCAATCGTTTTCAATATGGAATATTGTATAGTATTACCTCGCTGAAGACAAGGTCTGTCTATCTCTTTATTCCTCCAAACATGTTCTATTTCAATCTCATATGTGCATGTTTGCATAATTTAAGACGTATTGCTTTTTATGTGTTGATCTTGACCATTATAATGTCGTCGATCCCGTTCAGCTTATTTCGTCATTTTTACATGTATTGTTGACCAACATCTTTAAATAAGCTTTATTCGCAAATCCTATTAACATCTTGCACGTGCAGCCTAGTAAAGATGTTTGATTTGCACGTTTTCGTATCAATAAAATTATATCATGGGCGTCTTTCATGCGTAAATACCTGATGTGGATTATTAATACTTTGCTAAGGTAACACTTCCTTGAAAATTAAAAAACATCTGGGACAGGAAATAATCCTGCTAGAAAATTCTCCACACGGACGGAAAAGACAGAGAAATTTACCAATATTCATTACTGAATCTGAATTGAAATGTTTATTCTGCCACTTTAAAAGAGAATTCTTGATCTGATTTCGCAAAATTCTAGAGCGAGCGTTTGTGTTCTTTTGTTAGAGTTTTTATTACCAATGTCTGTGAGGCCAACTTCCTCAGTGAAGACCGCCGTGTTTACTATAGCCTTCCGAATTGTTAATGATCTCAAGATTACATCAGTGAAATGAAATACAGACTCTCCATCCTGGATAAAATCAATGCCGAACTGAATAAATTATTTGAAGAATTTGTTTTCTGCGGCAGATGGTGGGATATATAAATGAAAGAGTGAAATATGTAGAAAACAGCCGTTCTTTTTATTAGCATTTAGTTATTCGGAGCAGACGTCAGACATTGTGTCGACCATACACAGAAGTTAGGTCTATGTGAAAGTACACTGTTGATACAGATATAGACATACAAGTCCTGCTAACAAGAAAACTAAAGAATGAAAGGCAAATTATATCGATTTAGACACTAGGTCGACTAGAGAATACTTTTTGTTCTGGCATTGGTGAGGCTTATGGAGGAATTTAACTGTTCTGGCGAAACAAAGAATTTATTTCACAGGAATGCAAAGTGAAAATTTAAAAAGAACATATCGTGTTGTGACTTAGATTCATAATAAGTCTAAATGTTTCATCACAAGTTCATAAACGTATAGAA
Source organism: Unio pictorum (assembly GCA_030141615.1). Classification (NCBI taxonomy): domain Eukaryota; kingdom Metazoa; phylum Mollusca; class Bivalvia; order Unionida; family Unionidae; genus Unio; species Unio pictorum. The sequence continues at coordinate 10,602,580 of JARLTB010000203.1, forward strand.
TGTTCTGAATCCATTCCAATCTTGAATGTGCTAGTAGCATTAAATGTACTAATGTACCTACAGTATTGATGCATCAGAATGATCTATTAACCTTAATTATTGATTAAGATCATTTACACAGTACACATTAAATATGCATAACATGACCAACGATAATTAACAGAGCTCAACGAATCAAAAAGAAACCTAATCAACGATCTGATGAAGGTCCTGGTGTACGAACGAATAAACAAACGGATATGATGGAGAGACGAAAGGCTGACAATGCTATTGGCAAATTTAGTGTATGTTGTTATTTTTAAAAATCAAATTATGGTTATTTGTAACTATTATTGCAAAGAATTTAGATGGGAATTTTGATAAAATTGCAGTGGGGGGGGGGAGGCATTAGATGGTTACCTGTTCACTACATTCAATCCCAAGCGGTCTAAAGCGCTTGCATTTACCGATCACTACCATCTTTTCTCTGCATGCGTGGGTTCGAGTCTCGGGCTCAGTCAATATTGGTAAAAATCCTAGCTTCCCGTGATTTGATGGTTCTTCCTCCACCCGTTATACCGGCCATCATATATTGCCCTTCATGCGCTGAAAAATGGCTTTAATGTCACAATAAAAAGACCACATTCTCCATGAGTTTTCAAATATTCATTACTGTTCCTTACGTGTGAGTTATGTGTCGGTCAACCTTGGTAACACAATCGGGAGCATTCCAAGGGACCATACTGAGTGCACAATTCACTTGCAGTGGCCGGCAAGCTTCGCGTTGATTTTGTTGAGACGGTTGCTTGTCAGTATGAAGTTGGTTTCTGAAATCAGTAATTTCGCCAACATGTTGAGTGAGAGAGATTTTACATGCCAGGAGATAGATTATATTTTTGGGTCGGATATCCCAACTTCTGATTGATAGTAAAAAAGCAACTGCAGTCGGCAAATTTCGGAACGATAATATCTCATGAATAGGTTTGCAGATTATGTTGCACTTTTATTAGCCATCATAGAATGTGAATGAATTTGTAATCTCGAGAATATACTATCTGAAACGATTGTTAACTCTTCTGATCTTTAAATTAATTTTCCATTGCAGCTTTTCAATTGTATTTATATAAATAGTGGTGCTGTCAACATATACAAAGTGAAGTTTATAATGACATTCAATGTCATGACATCCTTCAATCCAGTTTAAAATCTGTCTAAGAAATTCGCTAATTGCAAATTATAACGTCTGACAGTGACCTATATAACACTGAAAAAAGCTTCGTGAGTTCATTTCCTATTATTCACATTTTCCTAACTATTTAGCGCTTACATATTTGCTTATTTTATTTGCAACCATTATGCCATTATATTCATTTCATCTTTTTAAAACATATCTTAGAATTATGGTGACATCGGGCGGGGTACAACGCATACCAAAATGCACGATGATGACGTTATATAAATTTAAGAACATCTAATGAGTTTGCTGACCTTGGAATATTGACTTACGAACGGACCCTACTGTAAAAACATAGTTCTCCTCGTTTAATGGAATAATGCCTCTCAAGAACAACAAATATTATCTTCATAATAAATTCCACTGATGTTCGTCAAACGTAACATATGGGATATAAGATTTACATAGCAGTAGCGATCTTGGCAAGTTGCGAAAGGTGCAATCGGTGCCCGAATAGTTTTGAGTCTGTACAAACAGATTATAATTATAGCAGATTATTTAAAAGTATATTTGATTTTCAAAGCAAACTTGTCGTTATTAGGAATATTTTACAGAATATCTTCAGTGATATAAATATTTGATTTGGGGGGCCAATTGTTCTCATGTAAAACCGTGGCCCGCACAGCTCTAAAACCGCCGCTGCGCAAAGTTTTCATTTCTTCAAATGCAGATTTTCTCTCATTTGTATATTGTTTGATTTTTTTTAGCATTCAGAGTTAAGCAAATTACCGTTTCCAAAACGAGTCCATTTTATGGTGTTATGTGCGTATGCTCTAATAAACAGCAACACAGAAATAGTGAAGAAAACAAGCTTTGTAACATTTAACAAATTTTTTATTTACCTGGAAAAACAATGGAAAATGGAAAAAGAACTTACAGTTTTAGGAATCAAATCCAAAATTAATCCGAGAATAATCCAATAATTAATTGTAAAAGAGTCCTAGCAATGAAATATTCTAATGATTTTAAAGTTGAGTCCCAATGAAAATACAAGATTGGAAGACGATGACTAATGCTACAATCTGTATAGTGTTATATCTACAGTTTCTTGTAGAAATACATAAAATAATACTCCGGTGTTTCAAATCCGATTAAAAGTTTAAGAAATGTCTTTGTCCAGAATTATATATTAGCACTCAAATATTTCCAGCTAAACGAATTAATCTTTTAACATCCAAATAATCTGAAAAAAAATTTAACATATAACTGGAAAACTGGCTACATCAGAAGAAAACGACTTCACATCAAATATAAAAAACCAAAGTTAATTTTTGTATCATAGCATATGTATTAAGCCATAGCTACTGTGTAAAATAGATGCCCGTATTAGGGTCACGTGATCATGTTTACATATAAAAATCGCGTACGCAGTTTAGCCACGGCTTCAGTTTATATGAAATAGCATTAATAACGAATTAAAAAGTTGTTTGCATTTTAAATCACTTAGTCCCATCCCATCATGACCTTGGCAACAACTAGTTATTTTACTTTAAGAATAAAATAAAAATAGAATGCGTTTTATTAAATGTTACTAATTTTGATTTAAGGTCAGGAACTAGGTCAGCATTAGGTTTTACAACTAAACGGTCTGGTAAAAAAAAAAATTCTGAAAATCGTCAAATCCCAAATAAACAAAATTACATTATTTTGACATATAATGAAATTAAAAGTAAAAGAATTGAAAACTACAAACAATTAAATTAATATTAATATAAATATAAATTAATCAGATATACATAGCAATGCCTTTACAGTCTTCATACGAACATAGTGATGTAAATAAATCGTATTAGGAAAATAGCAGAGATATACTCTAATCTATGAGTATATACCCAGCATCTTTATTCGGTGTTGAGGTGAAAAAGATTCTGATAAAGACTGTCGGCTGACGAGTGAATTTGTTTAAATGATTTTTTTTAATCCTGCAGAAACACGGTAATACCAAAAAAAAAAAACATAAGTCAAAGCACAACATATTTCACTTGAATAAGTTATTAAAATGAGTTAAATTTGGTTAAATAGTTGTATTGTATGGTACTCCTGTGTATGTGGAGTCAATTAGAAGATGGATTTGTGGCCAGTTTTAAGAAGGGTGTGGCTAATGTTACTTGAACGACTTCAGCATCGAGCGAAGTGTCGTGATACCTATATTGTTGTTAAAGTGTTCCTGTAAATTTAATTATCTCTTTTCGTTCCTAGATTCATAAGCGATTATACAAAATTTAAAATATAATTAAAGTATATTATTAATTTAGTGAGGATGGTATAATCGTCCGATTCACGAACATTACACACCAGTAGATAGTATTAGGTCTCGGTTGATTGCTTGTTGACTACCTGGTGAGGCCTAGCTGCATCTTAATAAAATAATATTAATTGCATTATTACATCAGAATTAATGTTAAGAAGAAACCTAATCAAAACTACTAAGGCCAATGGACATATGAATTGTTTGTGCCGTGATTTAATCCAGAAAAATATTTTCTAAGCTCTGAATCAATTCCTCCAACTGGACTCTGTGACCGGACTGGACTTACTGTATGCGGAAAGACTGACACATTTTTAATTACAAATTCTCAAATGGTAATAGGGGATAATTATGCTTGTTCAGGTACAGTGGGTCAGGGAATATTTGAGAGAAAATTAGAATATTTAATATGTGTGATTCTAAAATGAATAGTGACCCGCCTAATGTATCTGTGAATTGTAATATCAAAGCAGCAAGGAAAATAAAATATTTACACTGCTAAATGTTTTGGTTTTATTACTTGATGTCTGTCTGTCTGTCTGTATGTATGTATGTATGTATGTATGTATGTATGTATGTATGTATGTATGTATGTATGTATGTATGTATGTATGGTCGCAATGGTAATTGTGTCAGCAAGTACTAGTCTACTTTACTTTTAGTCAAGATTTACAAGTATTTGTACTAGGTCGGATCACCATTTCTCTTTGTATGGGTTTTACATTGTTTGACATACCCGTGTGTGTGGTACCAACGTTTCGGTTTGGTGTAAACGCGTTTGTTCAACCAGTATTACATGCTATATGCAGTCTGGATAAGATGATGCTCTCTTTAAACTAGAAATTAATTATAATGCCAGCACACTATCTGATAGTTAATGTCTTCTACTGCAGTTTTTTTTTTTTAAAGTGTGATTAACCAGTTGTAATTAAATGGGGTCCATTAATTACTGCCGATTAAGCTGTGGAGTTATAATTATATTTGGGGACCTGAAGTCGTAAGTAATTTGAATTATACATAAATAATTAACAAAGCCAGGACAGATACAAATGCGATTTTCAGTACCTCATTTAGATGAAGAGAAGATAGGAGTTTGTTATTGCTGACAAGTACTGATGGCCTATCATTGCTGATTAAAAAAAAACGTTGGATAGCTATGTAGGATGGATTTTTTAAATTTTTTATTAAATATTTTCAAGAGCATAATCCCAACAAATTTTGTCTTTGAGTTTCAGATTATCAAGTAGAAGCCTGATATGCTATTAAGAGACTTTCCAAAAACTTAAAGGGCAGTTGGAAGATTGCAGTTGGTGAAGGGCAGTTGGGGGGACGTATCTTTCTCAGTTACATTATTGAGTAGAAATAAAATAAACAGCACAACAGGTTAATATATTGTCAAAGAATTAATTACGCTCTATGATCGTTTAAGTCTTTAAGTGAAAATTGCGTAGACCCATTTCTGATGACAGATAATGCGTCAGCAGATCTGGGTCTATGTACACAAAAAAAAAACAAATTAGAACCTGATCTCCTACTTATTATGCGACGACATATCAGGGTCTATGCGTTTGCAGTTGGATTTGTCTTTTGAGCGATTATATCCGGTAAAATATTGATATTCTAACTCGGTCGGCGATTGGTTGAAAGTGAGTACTTTTCATGTATATATGTATACGAATAATAATTGGTCCAGTTGATAGTGTTCTACTAATTACTCCTGATAAACTGCATAGACCCAGAACAGTTACCGAATTATGCCCTAACAGTTCTCGGTCTATGAAGTGTGCAGCTGGACGAGACGTTTTAGTTTAGTTTAAACATATGTATTATCGCGACATGATACAATGATATTGGACACAAGCTCTAACAACTTAAATTAGTCCACCCCGTACATAATACGAGTATTACAGCAAATTATGTAGTGTAGTCATATCATTATAGATGTTGTAAAGCGCTTTGAGCTTCTAAAAATTAGGCGCTATACAAATTACTCAATATTATTATTATTATTATTATTATCATTATTATTATTATTATTATTATTATTATTATTATTATTATTATTATTATTATTATTATTATTATATTCGACATGACAACAGTGGCTAATAAGGAAAGATGCCTGGAGAGAGAGAGAGAGAGAGAGAGAGAGAGAGAGAGAGAGAGAGAGAGAGAGAGAGAGAGAGAGAGAGAGAGTGAGAGAGACAGACAGACAGACAGAGACAGAGAGACAGAGAGACAGAGAAAGACGGACGGACAGACAGACAGAGAGCAGAATTACAATACTGACGATTCGAGTAAGTTATTGAAATTGTCAGGTATCGGTTATTTGCATTGTTATGTATATTTCATTTAATTGTTCATTTGTTTAATATTTTATATTTGATTACATGATATTGTAATGTAACGTTGTATGCTGAACTTGACCTTGTCTAAAACTGAGTTCATTTCTGCTTGGCCGGATTGACTTTTTTCATTGTATGTAAACAGCTAATACATAGCTATATTATTCTCTCTGTGTATGGGCTTAATATCAGGATTTTTGTTAATAGAAGAAGTTATTGTGTTTATTTGGGTCAGGGGTTTGGATGTTCCAAAGTGAATTGTACAGGTTAAGGTTTTCATTTTGTGAGCATCAGGATCATTCTGGAAGGTTATTTTCCATAGGTCATTTTTTTTCTTAGAAATGCTAATTGTGACCTGGGGTCAAGTAGAGTACTATATAATCATGCAATTTTGTTGGATTCGGTCAATCGTGCCTTAACATTTAGCACTTTCAAGTTGGGGTGAATTTTATTTTTTTTTCTTCAAATTACTGAATTCAAGTTTCTAATTTCTTTTTAAATACAAAAGTGTTCTGATAAAATTCTTGGAAAAAGACATTCATATATATATATATATATATATATATATATATATATATATATATATATATATATATATATATATATATATATATATATATATATATATATATATATATCCTGGTGATACCTATAAATAGGACGTTTTTGTGAAATTAGTAATATACCGGTTTTCCAAATGTATCTTTCAAAATGTTTGCAACACAGCTAAGTAGCCAGAATGATCAATATATGACTACCTAGTATTAATGACTTCTTTTTAAATTGCGAAGAATGTGCGCAAGTTTCCATTTATCTGAAATTTTGTTTTCCTAAACAATCGATCAAAAAGAACTGTTGTTGGTGTTCCCATTGTTTGACTGACGACTTTAATCATTCTCTGACTTACGCCACCAGCCCCAGTAGCTTTATTGAAATAAATGGAACTGATACTAGCATTAGTTTCTTTTCAGTGATAGTAATTTCGTTGAGGGTATCGGGTCATTCTGCTTTTCAGTCAATCCAGACACAGCGCATACAAGAAGCTTTTGGTGCGCTTTAGGTGAGAATATATGATGGTCACATTTTTTAGCAATTGAAAGGTAGTGAATTAGGTATTACGCTTCACCTGTCAATCACTGCGTCGGGTAGTTAACTATGTCTAACATTAATATAGATTGCAATGAGGATGTCTTTTCTTCATCAAGGCTAAATTTAGGTTGAAGGAAAGGTACAATCCGATTTCGTGTATAGCGTGGCCTCCGTCATACTGAATTTGCAAAAGGATTTGTCCCAAATTGTATCTCTCTGAATTTATGTGTTCCTCAGTACTATCAAGACTTGACTACTGTAACTGTGTTCAGTCTGGTTAGTCTCAATACCTACGTCATAAACGCCCGCAAAAGTTCAAACAACATCTGCTCTCTAGTCGTCCTTATAGCAGCATGTAATGCACGTTTCACTTTCCTATTCTCTACCCGTTCACAAAATGTCTTCTCTTTGCTGCATATTGTTGACTGTCAATATATATTCCACTTCTAGAAACTTATAATCTTTTCTGACACGAGCATTCTCATTATTCCAACCGTTATAAGCAGGTCATACGGACAACGTTCGTATGCATATCAGGACTCTGTTACAAGGAACAGATTTCCCTTAGACGCCAAACAACCTTATGATGTTATCTTTTCCCTCTAATGTTATCGTGCTACATTTTCCACACATACCCAAACAACACAGCTGCCTGGTGTTAATTTTTCGTTTGGCTCTATCATATTTATCCTGTTTAACAAAGGTGTTCCTTTATGTCTTCCATTCGCAGTCCAGTACTACTGTGAGTTATTCAACACGTAGAAGCAAATCTGAAGATGCTATGATATCAAATAATCTATCAGACCTTCTGCTTCATGTGCAAAACGTGTAAAATCAGCTTGTTCATCATCATACACTGTACCGTTTAGAAAACGAATACAATATGTACAACTCCTTTTTATCTGCATCTTTGGTGATGACAATGACGACTGTTACAACGGCAATGGAGATAAATAGGATGAGGAGACGAAGGTTGTGTTATATAATTGCAATAAGTTTTCCCCTTTTAATTTTAGAAACAGTTTTAGTTATGTTATACTTATCTGTTTCGCACTGGAAATCGTATGAAATTCGACTTAAATCGGATTCCTCTTTATGCAAAAATTTATTATAGCGCGCAGAGATAATAAAATCAGTAAAAACGTGCTTGAGAATTGCGATATGTACCGATGTCAACGAAAGGCCGAACCTGTGTATCAATTAATTCTGAGTCGGGGCCCCGAGTGGCCGAGTGGTCTAAAGCGCTGTCCGTTGCGGACCATTGCCATCTCACCTCTGTCTGCGTGTGTTCGAGTCTAAGATTCGGCAAATGTAGTTATGTGGGAAAGCTTGCCAGTAGCTTCTCGTGGGTCGGTGGTTCTTTCCGGGGTTTGTCAGGTTTCTTCCTCCACCATTAATACTGGCCGCCATGTATAGCCTATATTGTGCTGAAAAAATGGCGTTAAACCATAAAAAACAAAAAAAAAAAAATCTGAGTCATTGATTGATTTATTGATTGATTGATTGATTGATTGATTGATTGATTGATTGATTCATTCATTCATTCATTCATTCATTCATTCATTCATTCATTCATTCATTGGATGATTGATTGATTGATTGATTGATTGATTGATTGATTGATTGATTGATTGATTGATTGATTGATTCATTCATTCATTCATTCATTCATTCATTCATTCATTCATTCATTCATTCATTCATTCATTCATTCATTCATACTAAGACTGTTCAAGTGAATATACATACAAAAGCACAAGTTCGTGGAAGAAAATATGCGCGTTCTGCCGAGAAAATATTTGCTAAGAAGTAGCCATTACTTCTTTCCAAACTTCTGACCAAGTGCATTCTATACTGAAAAATGTCTGCTTAGGTACATATTTTTTACTTTATACTTCCTTTTCTTTTTATTGCTTGTGCCAATTTTCTCAAAAAATTAGTTTTCAAGAGGTTAACCGCGGAGATTCTTGATGCGAATGGGAGCTTTTATCTCTTAGCATTGTATGTTGTCGGGGCAAGTGATACGGACTCTTAGTTTTTTTTTCCCCAAAGCTGAGCAAATATATTTAAAACTACAACACCTTACACTTTTAATCGCTCACTTTTAATGTTTCTAGAAAGGAAGAAAAATACAAAACCTTTAAAGAAAATCTAATAAACAAATTAAATTTTAGTTTCGTTTGACTGAAAGGTATGGGTAGTGCCTCATTAGAGATTTAAAGTTTTTGTAAATTTCAGTGTAAGTAAAATATGATGTTTATTGCTCCAGTATAGCAGAGAAGAAGACTTCGTTGGACCGTTTGGCCGTTATTCATTTGATTAACTGCCTAACGCAATTAGCTTGCATTTCCGTTACATGATATAGGCCAAAACGTGAGATGATTTTAAATAGGAATATACTATCAATAACTGATATTTAGTTAAGTGTTTATTTTGTACCTAATGACTCAATTAACTTTAAACGTAATTAATATAAAAAAAATACATTAGTAAATGTTCCTTATTATTCCAATTAATCTCCTTTCTCTTGGTTAATCATCGGATGTCATCAACATTCAGTTTTAAGTAGCAAGTATTTTTAATTAGCCTATGAAAACTACGCCTGAATGCATCAGTACATCTATAACCAATTAAGGTCTATCCACATCGTTTACCATCGATTCCAGATTAGAACCACATATCGGAAAATACAGTCAATTCCAGATAATTGGAATTATTGATCATTATTACATAATGTCAGGTACCTGTTATGTGTTGTTTTCGAGCAAAGCGTTGTGTGCTAAAGAACGCGCCACTCTATACAGCAGTTTCGTTAACAGTTTCGATTTTAAGCACGGTCCTTTTGAGGAATGTATTTCCTGCCGATATTCAAGAAAGATTTCTTATTTAAGATTTATTTCACATGACAAAACACGTTTTTTTTTTTTTTTAACGGCATTTACTGCTTAATTGGAATTAAGAATTCGATACCACTAAACGTTGGTACAGCGGTACTTTTGAACCTACCCAAACAAAAACCACGGTATATAACAGTTAAACTAAACAAACTGATTACTGATAATTACTATTGACAAAACCTTGTATTTGTTATCTTTATGACACAAGGCTATGTTGTATAATAAATATTTTTTAAAAATGTTTTAACTAACCACACGTCTAACCTTTACTAGCCGTGTATTTAATTTCCACTACTAGCCGTGTATTGTAATCTACATCAGCACTGTATAGAATCTTCACCAGCAGTCTATCTGATCTCCACTAGCCGTGTATTTAATATCCACTAATTATTTATTGTACCTCCACTAACAGTGTATTAAATCTTCACTAGGAGTGTATATAATCTCCACTACCCGTGTATATAATCTCCACTCGCAGTGTATTTCATCTCCACTAGCCGTGTATTTAATCTCCACTTGCAGTGTATGTAATCTCCACTTGCAGTGATTTTTATCCTCATCAGTAATATGTTTGGCTTTTGTTTTATCAAAATAAATGAGAATATAATATAATTTCTACCATCTTTGATTCTGTTTTAAGCCCATTGTATTTTCTCCTTATGTATTTTCATAATTTATTGAAAAATAATGATGTCTATTTAAATAGATGTGTCTATTTTAAAATATCGATATCTGTATTGTAATATAGACATTGCTATTTTACATTAAGATATATTGTTTTAATGTCCCTTGAAGTTACTGATATATCTTTTTCAAAAAAGGCATTTCTGTTAAAATAAAGATTTCCGCATTTAAGAAAGAGATCTCCTGATTATTTAGCATTGATTCTTTATATATATATATATATATATATATATATATATATATATATATATATATATATATATATATAGCTGTCTTTGTTTTTAAACCAATATATTCTATTAGCAAAGATAGTTACCTTTGTATGTTAGTACTTCAAATAGTGCCTACTCCCATCCAATATGACTTCAGGAAGAACTTGATTCATGCTTCTTAATTACCGACTCTTTCTGGTCTTCAGAAGGACTAAACAGCAAGTTAGTCATAAATAATTGCATAACGTTTGTTATTGATATAGTTCAATTTAATCATGGCAGTTAAATAATGGTCAGATATTTTAGTTTGCATGATATTATATAACGATAAATGATAACAGTTCCATCCAAAGCAGCAATAACACGCCTAGATAACAAAAAATGTCAGAGAAATTGACAAAAACGTCAGTTTCTGATGCATGCAAATCAGTTTAGGGAGAGAGTGGTCGTATGAAATATAGATATTATTACTTTTAAGTAGAATATCCTTTTAATGGAAATATCGTTCATTTGATGCAAGTAAAAATATTTAATGCAACTATTGATATATAATTAATGAAATATAGCAATATTTACATTAATTACTCTATAATTCTTCATAGCTCTCTCTCTCTCTCTCTCTCTCTCTCTCTCTCTCTCTCTCTCTCTCTATATATATATATATATATATATATATATATATATATATATATATATATATATATATATATATATATATATATACTGTAATCACACTAATAGGATTGAACATAAATCTGAGATGGCTACTCCTATGAGAAGGAAGAAATGTAGTGATATTTGTATCAGATTTTCTTTTTTGCTTTTTATACGGGAAATGAAAAATTAGATGTGCACGTTTCTGGGTTGAATACCTAAACTTTGCATTACCGGAAGTGATTCGTTTGAATCAAATATGTTGTAGATTACTTCAGCCCGACCACTTTATAAATCTCATCATACGACGTGCCTACTAGGTTTGTTAGCAGGAATGACATTACTGTGCATATGTCTTTCAGGTTTGAGTTACTGAATAGTATGTTTCAAAACGCTAAACTTCACTTATCTCAATAGTCATGTCTCTCCCATTAATCAAGCCTTAGTCATCTTCAATTTTTTGTCCTCGGTTTGTGTAAGTTTTATCTAAATTTGCAGCATTTCTAATAAGTGTCTTTTAGCTTCATTTATTTAAAAGCAGGACAAGTGTGTTCTCTTTCATTGCATTTGAGCAATTATTCGAAATTGTAGTGCTGTAAGCAATTCCCTTGAGATGGATATGTATTTGATGAACAATAAAACACTGAATGCAAAATGAGTCTTTCTCTTGGATAAAGCTACACATGGTTGTAACTGATATAGACTTGGGCTGAATGCCTTCTGAATTTACTGTATTTATAGCAGCGTGGTTGCATAAAGCAACATCCCTAATTCGTTTGATGTTTTTGTATATTGCATCGTGGAACTATGGTATATGTTACAACATAAATGGATTTCAAGAAAACCAATACATCGAAAATAAGTTTTGGCAATGAACATGTAATTGATAGGACGCATGGAATGATATAATATATCAAGTTTCTTTTAAAAGCAAACAATAGAAACACTTGAAATGATATGATGGCTGATTATTGCAGTACACTCATTTTAATGAACTATATCCAGTAACGAATGCAAGCATATGCGAAGTTCTCTTAACTGTTACAGGGCAGAAACGATCGTTCGATGTACATGGTCCTGACGTAATCGGTGTGTTTGCAAGTGAAAGGGTGTTAAACAAGTGGATTTCACTATGGCAGGAAGTTTAAACATTTCTATGGCTGATACTTTTTTTTATAATTGTATGACAATTGTACCTGAAAAAAGGTAATTTGTTAGAAGTGCGTGTGCATATTGCGCCTGCGCGTGATGATGGGATCGCGAAAGGTCAGCCTATCGTGTAATTAAAATACGCCATTGTATTATTTAAAACAATCTTACTGATGCAAATAAAATCAAAGCGGAATAACAGCTGAGAAATGAAGTTACCAAAAGAACCGCGCTGACTGTAAAAGATAAACGCACGTGTTTGGTCGAAGATGATATTTTGGTCTTGCTGCTAGAGCAACTGTTGGTCTTGGTGTGACCGGAATCATGACCACATCAACCATTGCAGGTGCATTGTGGAGCTATATTGATAGTACACCGTGTATATTGTGGTGCTAGAAAATTAATTCACGATTATGCACCTTTAAAGAATTGAAATCTAAGAGAAATTTAAGTAAATAAATTGTACTAGGTATCAATCTAGAATAACATAATCATTGTGGCTGAGTTTGAGATTATTCTAGCGTACATGGAAAATCACAGACATATCTGAGCAAAAATTAGAAACTGCACAGATTTACAGGCAGAAAAAGTCAAATAGAAACAAATTTTAACCAACGATGACGCTTCTGATGGACGTGAGTTCTCTCACAATTTAATTCTGCGTATCAAAAACGAAATTCTAAATTGGTTTCTGCTTTCATATCATCCATCAGGACATCACCATAGTGTCATCATCGGAAACCGATGTTAATGCTGTAAAATCATGTCCCATCTGTCTTTTTAATTAACACGTGTTGTCGCAAAGGGAACAACTCAAATAATGTGGCAAAGGGAAACAACTCAAATAATATGGCATGTCGGTGCAGACAATTACCTTGAAAGCTGGGTTTCACAATGCCCTTGTTTAATCTAGGTCTCTGGGTTTTTTCCTGATTCAACTTCAAATTTGTATTGTTAATGTACTAGATAAGAGTTTGAGACAATTTTTTATAGCAAATTTTAATTACCAACCTTTGTAGTTACATGAACAAACTCAAATATAATTCCATATATCAAATCTGTGCAAGAAATAAGATTTTATGAATATACTTGTATGTCCCCATTCGTGGCCTGCGTAGACATAAACACTATTTCTTTCGTGTTATATACCGAATTTACTGCCTTTCCTGTGTTTGTCATTTTTCTGTTGTGGAGCATGAGAGATCCTGCATTCATGTGATCTTGCCTTCCTCACACTTTGTACAGTCGAGCGCTTACGATGATGTATTCCAGATCTATTACCGGTTTTCTGCCTACTATCTATCTTAATTATTTTCCAACGTTATAAATAGCCTAAATAAATTGAGACCTACGTGAAAAGCTGGCTTGTTGCTAAACGTTTATTGTCTTTAAAATTTGCATATATAAAAAATGTAATTCCTCCTATTCGTTCTGACGTAATTGTATTAAGTTAAGTGATATAAATATTTATGTACTGTATAATGTTCACTCTGATATTATTTCGCGTTAAATGCAAAAATTAGACATGAAACTATTTCCCACGACAAAATTAGCAACGTTTCTTTAATGGGTACGCATTTGATGTCTTGCACACATATATAGCAAATGATTTACACAAAGTAAATTCCATTGCGAGAGTTTTGAACTTCAGGAAGTCTTGAATATAGGTGCTTTTGCAAAACGATGCATGGAGGGGTAAATTAAATGCACAGGTTATGCTGTGATAGTATAAACATCGACATATAAACTATTTAAAACAAAAGATATTGGGTTTTTTTCTCCTTCAAATATACGTATCATAAAGAACGATTGAAATCCATAACTTTCCATAACTTTATCCAGTATTATAGTATTTACATATGACAACTTAAGAAAACCATAACAAAAAGCCAATTTGTCTAATCATGACAAGGTTTTTACACGTCTGTGTGAATAATTCCACACCATGAAATTTTGTTTCATGGAATGAAGCGAAGTTGACAAGTCAGCTTTATAATATAACTGATATTAAGTTTGGTTTTGGAGCTTTTTCTGTTTCTGTTCCAGTTATACACACCTTCCAAGCAGAATAAGAACAATTTCAAAGCATATCGCTACATTTTGGCAACTAGAAAACAGATTAATAGGACGAATTTAACTGATTATCCTATGCAATGGTGTTTTATTCCAAATACTATAAGGCTGACCTAATTGTATTGGTTCCTTTCAAAATACTATTTTTGTACATAATTAATGTTATATACTAATCATTATGTTGCTAGATATAGTCCTTCTTTTAGATGCATACTTACTTGTACTAAAGATTATTATTTAAATATTGAGTGAGCGTTTTCAATTGTTGTTTAACAGTTTGATAAATGTGATGTTCTTGTTATTTTATGGTTTACACAACCAAAAAGATAGTACAACGTTGGCTGCAAAGTTGAATTTGTGAATGACCACTGTCATTTTTTGCATTTTTGCGGCATCAACTGGTGTGGTTTTTTATTTTACTGTACCGAAAAACAGTTATTTAGTGTTGATTCAATTGGTGTAAATCGCCTATACAAGGACACATGGTGGTAACCGACTCGGACTTCTTCAATTTTAGGTTTGAACCCTCAACATTTAACTCGTGAATCCACCACTCTAACCCATGGGAGTCTATGCAACTGGTTTTGTTGGTAAATTGTAAGGCCAATATGTATGGTAAGTACTTGTCGTCTTGAGATTAAAGACATTGTATTATAAACTGCTTTTGTAAATGCGTGGTCTAACGGAAATATCAAAAACTTGTTCATACACTCCTAGAGGCTTGAACATACAAGTATTACTTTATACCGTTGCTGTAATTTCACGAAGACGTAATACATAGAAGCTGAAACTCAAGAGTCTCTTTAAGGAGATAATGCTGGTGAAAGGATCATGCACGCCCGGTATCGTGCAGGTAAACTTCCTTACACCAGATGTATGTCTCATCCGACTGGCGTCATAATTTAGTTCAAATGCAACAATAACAACATTATTCAAACCTCGTTAAACTGGCATGTTCTCTATTTGTCTGAGATTTGAGAATTTTTCAGAAATGTTGCTACGATGTATGCAGTGTGGCAGTTTATAGTGTTGTCTAGCACTGGGGCATCATGCCGCAGACATGTTGCATCGAGAGCCTCCCAGTCACATTATCTTGACACAAGGTCAACCCTTTATAATACTGACCTCTTAATGTTTATCGCCAAGCAAGGCCGCTACTATTGCCAGTGTATGGCCTTGGTATAATTCGTCCAGAGCTCGAGCTTAAGACATCCCGCATCCGAGGCAAAGGCTCTTAACCAATTATTCCACTGGAGCGATCGCTCTATCATCTCTATAACGGTCAAAAGAGTTTTGTGAAAGTGACGGCATGTTCATGTAGATTCTGTGTATCAAATATATCCTGGAAGTAAAATGTGTTAGGCAAATGATAATTGCTAGATCGAGCCTAATGTATCGATATGAACGGAAAATTGATCATGACTGATGCGGTTGTTAAACATTTCTCGGTCTCCAAGTTATAATAGATTGCCGAATCGAATTTAAAATCTCCGTAATCTTCACAATCACCAAAAATATGTGCTAATGTAATTGGTATTGATTTACACTGATGTATCGTTTAATGCGGTAGGTGGCCCTAACTTCACGGAGTAATGAAAACAAAAGCAGTATATTCCAATTTATTATTGTGCTGCGGCTGCCTTTCTTCTCGTTATCCTTATATTTTCTCTTCTGTAACAAAAATAAACTTGAATTACTTAAAAATTGTTTTGAAAAGAACATTTCCACAATAGAGAGGATTTCTACTTAATAATTTAATTTGTTGTTTCAACATTCCATGTCATCCTATTTAACCCAAATGTATACATTTTCAATCATATAATCAAAGACTGTTTTGATGATACATATACCTACATATATATGTATGTACCTACATCCCTAGATTTACATGCAATAGCTATCATGTACAGTATGGGGTCCCTGACTGACCGAGTGGTCTAAAGCGCTCTCCATTACGGATCACTGCCATCTCACCTCTGACTGCGTGGGTTCGAGTTTCGGATTCGGACAGTGTGGGTATGTAAGAAAGCTTGCCAGTAGTTTTGCGTGGGTCGGTGGTTCTTTCTGGGGTTTTCCCGGGTTCTTCCTTCACCATTATTACTGGCCGCCATGTATAGCCTATATTGTGCTGAAAAATGGCGTTAAAACCCACAACAACAAACAACAACAAGAATTACTGGATTAAAACGTATAAGGAGTAATCTGGAGTTATTTCTTGCTAAACTTGTTTCTTCCACATATTCCCTTGGCTAAAATAGATTCAAACATACAATTGAGTTAACGAAACCGTCCATATGTTTCGTATACCAAGGGAATACTAAATTTTTTTGAGTTATTAAATCCAGCAAATCCAATTGAAAATGAATATAAAATACCGATGTTTGATGTGCAAATCACACATAAATTTTCAACAGACATCTTCACATTTGTTATTTCCTCGTACGATTATCACGGCGGATGGAGACAAATTTTATACCCATGCATTAATTTCTACCCATGGGAATTGCATTTTTGTTCATTCAAAATAATTGCACATAATGGGAAATTAAGAATTAATACGTGGTACCAAACGTAATAATTCAATGGCATATTGAAAATCTAATATAGCAAGTTAAGAATCGTAACTAAATTTGCTTTTACATTCAGGTTCACGGATCTAATTCATATTTAGATTGCTGCATGTAGTCTACAAATCTTAATACTATTGACAGTAAGCATTCAGAACTGATGGCATGTCAGTGTTTTAGATCTGGTCAGGGCGGTAGTGTAGATATATAACTAAAGACCACTCATATATTTGTGGTTATCAATTCCACACAGAGATACAAATACGATCAAAAAACAATTTTAAACTAATAGACCAACACATTTTGCTGGTGTTAAACATCAAAAACAAAAATTACTTGAAAATTCATTATTTTGTATCTTGTATACTGGTACAAGAACGTTAACGGTTTAATTTAAAATATTGCAGTCGTAATTATAAATTTCATTATTAAATCTTACTATGGAATGATAAAAATGTTGACAGTAGAATATCGAGATTAATCCATCACTGTAGCCTTTTCAAGTTCTATACATTCCAAAGTTAAGCATATCTGTAAGTTATTTGCCATATATTTGTCAATAATTACCTGCCGGCATAACATACTTGCATTTACTTTTTTATATTAATTACCTATTGATTTAAATAAAATCCGCAATAGAATAAATATCATACCATTCATCTGCTTTTGTTAAAGCCAAGCCCTTGAGACTATCTTTTGTGTTCACGAGGAAATCAGACGGTAGTTTTGTTTTGCCTCAAATATCGTTTCCTTCTTGACTTACTTGTTTGTACTCGGTTGTATTATTCCACCGGTATTTTACTAATTCATTAATGTTTGCAATTGTATTGGCCAATGTAAGTGTTATTTTCTTTTATGTGTTTGAATTTCGACGATTTGCAATTTCATCCTCAGAAAATGTAATTTTTAAAAAGGGCATCCTTTAGTTGAACTTAATATGCTGCATGGTTCCTCACCTTTAATTAATTGTACATTGGACAAATATATTTGTTTGGTTACCTAAGATATTTTCGAATTATCTAATACTATGTATATATATATATATATATATATATATATATATATATATATATATATATATATATATATATTGAGAGAGAGAGAGAGAGAGAGAGAGAGAGAGAGAGAGAATTACCTTTACAAGTAATTTTAGATTTCTGCCAAACATATAAATTCTCAAATCGAATTTTAAATTTTAAGGGTTCAACAATTAGCTGATTTGATTGAACCTAAATGACAGCATCACAACATTAAAATTTAGAAAAAAAATAATTCATGTTAATACATTATTTTATAAACGTTTATGAATATTATTGATTACCATGCTAAAGATACGTCCAAACGTCAATATATTTGCGTTACATTGACTTAGAGTAGTGGACGGAATAAAGAAGGATTTTAATCGTGCGGTTTACTTAATGAAAAATATGCTAGATTGCTCCTACAAATCCCAGATAGTTTTATTTAATATAAATGTGATGGTTGGAATAGCGCGATTATCTATGATTTAGAGATATTGCCGATTTCTGCATATACATTATTATTATTATTATTATTATTATTATTATTATTATTATTATTATTATTATTATTATTAAGCACTCGAGCTAATAGTAATAATCAGTTAATAAATGAAATTAATTTCCTGAAAAACGTGAGAAAAACTATATTGAATAGCTTTTCTTGCTTTCAATATGTTTAGGTACTGCACACAAAAAAAAACTTGTACATTTGCTCCAAAAGCGGAACTTTAGAGATCTGAACTGGTGCCGAACATTCTATTCGACATTCACCATATGCTAGGATACAAACAATATTGTAATATTATGACTGACAATGTGGCAAGTAGAGAAGAATGGGCAGATTTATGTGGCGTGATTTTTATTCTTCAGTTGAGGATTTTATCACAGCTATATGTAACATGTTATTCACAGCTTTCAAACTCCCCAACCCTCCTCTTACACGTCAATATTTATCGCATTTTCTTGTGCAGTCATAGGGTTTGTCCACCGGTATCAGTACCGTTCTGCCCCCAACCCCATGCATATTTAAACAAAGTTGTAAGCTACTGAAACTTCATGAAAAACCTGTTCATGTGCCCTTTAGATTCAACTCGATTTCTTGTAATTCTGGTTTATACCAAGAAAATCAAATCTGTTTTATTTTAATTTTACTTCTTCTCTGGTTGTATGAAAGACGTTCTTTTCATTATGATAGATTCTTCGCACTGATCCGATTATCAATTGAGTTACGTACGAACACAAATCAAAGCACGCAACGTATTACAGACTGGCAGCGTGGTGCGTTCCTCTGGTCGTGCGCCTTCATTTTTGAAGTACTTCTAGCTCTAATGGCTACATAAATTTGGGTAGCATATTTTTAGAAATTTTAATTTTATCACATTTTTTTAACGAAAGTTGAAAAACAAGTTTTTAAGCCTCGTCCGAGCTCCAGTCACGTTCATTAAGATGCATATGAAATGTCACGACGACACCATCGCCATCAGATTTGGTAAGCAGAATGATGGAGAAAGCATTGACATAAAGAGTTTACAAGAAAGACAAATGCAGAAAATCCCAGAAATGCCAACAATACTGCACAATATTAAAGCACAATCATGTTACATACCTTTGAAATCTTGTTGCCAAAAAGGTTTTGTCGAACATACTTTTTGTAGGAGGCGCTCTCTCCTGTTTATCTTTACAGACCATTTGGGGAGTGTTTCTGTATGCTATATATTGAATAATTTTGTAGTTTTTCATTCATGTATACTTTTTTGTATATTTTGCTTTTATTATGATTTGATTTTTTAAAATAAAAATAATCAATTTCTTCTTCCATAATGTAATCATTGTCCAGGTACATGTAGTCTTGCATCCTTTTCTCATCTTCTTATCTTATTTTACTTTTGTTTTCTTTTTTTTTTCTTATTGCCTTTTTGTGCTCAAATATGTGTTCCTCCGTCATATATTATTGTGGTGTTCCATTTGATTTCCAAGTTGTTCCAGATTATGTTATATTTGTGGGATTTTCTTGCTGGTTTATTTTTCCTTGTTTTGTCTGAATGTCTTCATTTTGGTTTTGTTGTTTTTTCCCTTTTTTTTATTCTCCTTCTGATTTTCCTTTAGACTTTCCAAATCTTGTTATTGTTGTGTGTTTTTTATCTCCTTGTGTTGTTGTTTAGGTTTCTCCTCTCTAGGCTGTTGTTGCTGCTGCTGTGCCTCTTTCCTCTGCACCATTTAGCCCTGTTCTTCCTGATTATTCGTTTTTGGCAAGATACTTGTGCTCCGTTATTTTTTATTTTTCCCTTATGTAAATTTTAGGATTCTTGTTGTTTTATGGACGGCTCTTCTTCCTTTTGTTTCTCTATTCATCTAATCACCTCTTGATTCTGGCTTAAATGTGTTGCTTGTTGTTTCTGTTGCTGCTTCTGCATCTGCATAGTGGTTTGCATTTGTATTATTTGTTGTTGTTGTTTTTATCTTGTCGTTTGTCTTTAGAAGTTATTTCTATATCAGAATTTTCCATGTCTGTTTGTTCTATACTTCCTTCGGTGGTTTTCACTGCCATTTTGAGACATTTATGCGGCGTATGCGGGTTTGTCGCACCTGTTGCACTTTATGTGGTATATGCACCCTTTATACCATGCATTTATCACGAATTCATGCAGAAAAAATGCCCATTGTATACTTCGGAGCTTGGTCTTTACAACTTAAAGTAGCCTGGTACCTTTGTATATTGAAAACCCTGGAACAGTTGTAAGTCTCGATTTTCCTACTTTCATGCCAAATGTTTCCTCAAAGCACTCAACGGTATCTTGTAAGTGTATCTCCATTTGAATATCAGAGATGTAACTCACCGGTCTGTTTTTATTTATCTTTCTTAGTGTTGGTTCCGGTTTCTTAACAATACTTTCTTTCCGTGGATTTGTATTTGGCCGTAAGGTACAGCTCGCTGTAGTACTATGTAGCCCTTGTAGACATTTATGTTTATTGAGTAGATGTGTTGTTTGTTAGGCTATCTGAGCTTAAGTGCTATCAACACCGTAAATCCCGCTGTAATCGTTGCATGTCTAAAAACTCTGTTCCTTCTTGGTAATTACATTGTATGAAAGATCATCCCTCTGTGCATATTCTATTAATCTTGAAATATTTCTGTAGCTTCTTTATAACCTTGTGTGCCGCGGTCATTTTTTCCCCTTAATTTTCTCTTCGGTCCGTCTTGAGTAATGTTCAATTTTGTTCACTTTTGTATTTGTAGATTCTCATTGTGTTTAAACTGAATTTTTAAACTTGTATATCTTTTCCCATTGATTCTATTGATTCTACGGCCGCTTGAAACCTTACATTGACTACCGTGCTGTTTGTTTCGTACGTGTCATTGTGATTATAAACGCTTAGTTTACTTCTCAACAACAAGTATTAGAGTCATGCAAGCCAATGTCTATTTTGTAAAATGTGACTTAACTATAGTAATTCACGTAAGTAATTAAAAGCCCTTCTATAGCCTTGTCTGGTGGATTCAGTGACAACAGATATAGAAATGATCGTCATAAATAAAAAGTTATGAAAAGTTATAGACGTTTTGTATCCAGATAACAAAGGATACATAGGGATACGGGGAACATTACTGAATGCTCAAACATTGCGTGATATATAAATGGTATTGTACAAGAAAGGTTAAGTACCCACAACAAAATGACAGGATAAAATTATTGACATGTGTATAATGTACTACTGTTTTTAATGAAAAGAGCGTTAACTAGTTAATCTTATTCTTACACGGGTTTATTAAAAGAAATCAATGGAATTGTTTGTCTCACCCTCGCATTATAACATGAGCTTATTAAAAGAAATATATGGAATTGTTTGTCTCACCCTCGCATTCATACATAAGCTTATTAAAAGAAATCTATGGAATTGTTTGTCTAACCCTCAGATTCTAACATGGGCTTATTAAAACAAATCAATGGAATTGTTTGTTTCACCCTTGCATTCTTACATGGGCTTATTAAAAGAAATCAATGGAATTGTTTGTCTCACCCTCGCATTTGTATATGGGCATATTAAAAGAAATCAATTAAATTATTTGTCTCACCCTCGCAGCATTAACGAGACATATGGACTACTTTTCCCACGTCGTTGATGTTGCTGCAGACGACAATATCAATATCCGGATCACGTGTGATGACCATACCATTATGAACGTTTTGCATTTAGTTCAGTATTTTTGCATCGTGTTCTGTCCAGTAATCACACGTGAAAGTTACTATCCAACATAGGTAAGGTTTGGTCACCATAATACACTTTCCTCACACCCAATTTTATGTTCAGGTTTAGCATTTAATTTAACTGATTTTCATATCAGCTTTCGTATGCATTCATGAAATATGATTAGTTCTTTTAAATTTTTGTTATCAACTTTACCTTGTCTTGTAAATATTGTAAATACCTGAAAATTCGACGTTAACAAATATATATATATATATATATATATATATATATATATATATATATATATATATATATATATATATATATATATATATATATATATATATATATATATAATGACATAATGACATTAGAAATTATTCCCGAATTACTGAAAGTTTGGATTATTAAAGATAGAATTATCGTCACATATGGTTAACAACAATACAAATTATTTCTTTACACATTGTTGGAGAGAAAAGTGGAAGAAAAAAAAAAAATTTAACGGGCCTCCCTTTAATTTCCTTGCCAATAAATTTAGAGACAAGTATCTTTGCAATGTTTCTTGGTTTCCTAAATCTAATAGATAACAGATCTTTTTCCCTGTTGACTATGGATCATTTTTGATATTTGAGAAAGCATTCTGAAAATGCTTTCTGGTCGAAGTCGGATTATTACAATTATGCCGATA
Source organism: Unio pictorum (assembly GCA_030141615.1). Taxonomy (NCBI): domain Eukaryota; kingdom Metazoa; phylum Mollusca; class Bivalvia; order Unionida; family Unionidae; genus Unio; species Unio pictorum. Next base: position 10,625,615 of record JARLTB010000203.1, read on the forward strand.
CAAAAGGTTCCGGAATGATAATGCTAAAGTTATTTTTCAGTTTTTCACTGATGGAGGGCCAAGGAGAATTAAGGTATAAATTTTATTCTCGGAATATGTCATCTGATATGCCACATTTTGAAGCATACTCATTTAATTTAGAAACAAATATGGCGAGTGAACATTCATTAATGATAGCGTTAAAAGTGTTGCGTGTTATTGAGGTGTGGCTCAAAAGTTTAAGAAAAATAGAAAGTTACGTATATTTTATGACCTTCACATACCCTTGATCATGAGCTAAGGACGTATATTACATTAACATATTCTTGTATAGTATACTCCTATTTTCAAGACATGTAAAATTAAAGATTCTTTGGGGCACGATGAAGAATGTATACTCCTACTTTGAAGGTCTGCGTGACATTCAAGATGTGGGGGCACGAGGAAGAGAGATTTCACTATTCAGCGATGCCATCCTACCCCAGAAGCCGTGAGTACCCTTTGTCTGATTTCATCTGGCTGCATTTCAACAAAGCTTTGCATCAAGTAATGTATTTCAACTTGTCTCCTTAAAAATCTTCCGGACATCCTCAAATGCAATTTACGTATGGTGTTTCTCCAGACGATTGTTTACAGCATGCTTCCCTTTTATATCTAATAAGACGGCGATAGTAATCCAAGAACCTCTGAAAGCAAAATTATCGTTAATGACATCCGGAATATTGACACTGGGTAACTCTGCACACTTTACCCATGGGACTATTTATTACCGTCAGGAAAGGAATTGACAAGTATGTATTATATCAGTTTTTAAGGGAAGGAAATTGACAAAATGGATATAGAAACTATAGTTAATCAAGTGATAAGTTTAACAATCGGCTAAATCATTGTACGGTTTTATCGGTTATACAAAAGTTGAAGAGTCAATATTTTTTCAGATGGTAAGTAAAAATGTATATAATAAATCATAAATTTGTTTAATAAATAATATATAGTTTTCCGCATAACGCTTTTAAGACATATTCATTTCGACAAAATATAAGTTAACAACGATCACGATTTTCTTTCGGCGTAGATATATATAATGAAATCTGCCAAAATAATATTATTAATCCATAAATATAATTACATGATCACGATGGGTACTGTCTGGTTCAGATTTGTATTGTACTCGTTCAACTCGAAAATCTCTCTAACTTGTCACACACGATACGTTTTGTTATCTGACTATCAAAGCCATATCATCATGTTCGCTTCTGTGCTTTTTGAAGAAACAATATAAACTTTAGTTTAAACATATTGTATTGCCATAAATGGTAACAAGTTGGGTCTAGTTACACGTTCTCACAACTTAGAACTTAAGATAAGTCCTTCGCCTGTAGTTATTTAATAGAGCTAAGGGAAGCTTCTTTTACCTAGATAACATTGTACCTCTTACACCTTACTGGCCCAGATCCATATGATTAGTGGGTATATTTACATATTATATCATTGGAAGACTATATGAATTTCCATGTTATCAATATTTATTAACAATATGATTTTTTTTCTTCTTTCATATATCACATCGATAACATCTGGAACGTTTCCCAGAAATACAATAGTCAGGTACAAGTCATAGCTTTCGACGCATAATACAATTAAAATGATTGACAACAAAAAGAAACAAGAACATCGTTTCTGTGACATGGCATTTGCGGCACCAGTCTCATTTCTTACTACAACAGTATTACATGGCTCAAATCTTAATTCCCCAAGACCAGAGCGTCAGTCGATCTTATCTAACGTAAGTTAATGAGGTTATTGCTTAATTAATTAATACTAAGCAGGCAATATCAATATGATTTTAAAATTATGTTTTGAAGACACAAACACCTTCATTATATTTCTTATCTAAATTGCGCGTTTCTTTGTAAAACCAATTGGATTGTAAAATTTGTTTCTACGACATCAGTGAAGCCATCGTTGATCCGATATTTGTTATAATAGTACTCATGGTGAACAAGAATATAAAACTGTGGATATAGAAATATCACTTCCTTGTTTTGTGGGCTTTATTATAGAATACTAATATAGAATATATTATTGGATTTAGAAAGATCACTTCCCTGTTTATGTGAGCTTTATTATATTTTCGGAGATCAAGTTGCAAGTTGACCGTACAGGAATAATTTTAGTATGTATTGTACATGGTACAGAAGTAATCCTGAGGACCTATGTAGTGCCCGACTTTCCTCAAAATAAACTGTGTTTTAGCAGACTAAATTGTATCTGCATTCCTCAATTGTATGCTAACAGCGTTAACCTCGGTTGACCGAAAAGACTGTCAATTTAGGGTTCCATATTAAACCTATTTTCCGTCCTCTTACTCAAGAAATTTCTCTTTGATGGATTTTCATTAGAGGTAATTAATGAGTCTATGAGAATACCAACTCATTTACTATGTTACATTTGTAGGTCAATACTAGCTGATTCGATTCAAGGATTCCAAAGTCATTCTTTACTGATAACTATCTTTGTTTACTGATAACTATCTTTGCAAGTCTCGGAGTTTCAGCCACGTTTCTTTATGGGTTATTTACGCCCTTCCGATAAAGCGTTTATTTCGTAAACTAAGAACAGAGAATTAATTTTAGTTCCAACATGGTGTCGAATAAATATGGGCATAGTCCACTATTAATATTAGGAATTCGACGTTGTGATAAGAGAAAGGTAACAATAATGGACTCTCCGAAATTGTGATCAACGAAATTTCTTTAATGTATTTCATTCAATAAATAATTATTTTATTGTTTCCATAATTCGGGTTTAGGTATTCATGTCTCACTAACTCATGATTATCCTTCGCGATACCAGTCATGTGATTATATATTTTAGAGATGAAATCTTTACATACGTTTCTATTTTCTTCCGTACCATAACTTGTAACATTTGTAAACAAAATTGTTCCTTATTTTAAAGTAGCAGTTCAGTAAAATCTCGTGTCATGTACGTCAACTTGGTTGTCATCTTCACTGAAATAGTGTGCATTTAAAAAAAATGAAACCAAAGGTACGATATAAGAAACGCTATATAGAGTTATAAAAAGCATTGTAAAATATCTATGCAAAATTTAAAAAAAGACCTACTGACATCACCAACATGTTTTACATTTTAATTTTTTAAGCTGCATCATTTAAAAAACGGTTAAAATAATCATCAATGTACCAAAAAGTAAATTAATCTAACACACAGAACTAAACATTTATTTAATCTGCAGCATGCTTGTAGTGGTCCCATTACGTATGAACTCAATACGAATAGACGCAGAACACTATTTATGGGAAACATTATATTAAGGTTTAATTGTTCAAACAGTCTTAGATAACTGATCAAACAGTTCGTTAAATGTTTATTTAAATTTTGAAACTTACTCTGCCACTTGTCTTTTGAAGAACGCATATTTTTGGACGTATATAGAATGTAAAGTAGATACCAAAGTTTTGCTGAAATCGCAATCTGCATTTGAAAGGAAACAAAGTTGTTGCAAGAACTCTTGATCAGTTATTTCATGTTAGAATGATAGTAAGAGAAACAAAGATGTTGGTATGGCACGTATTGTTATAAAATAAAATTCATTCCTGTGAATCCGGATTGGCTTAGATCGAGAATACATTTACGAAATTAACGTTTTCATTACTAATTTTCTATTTGGTTTAAGCTTTACTTGTTTGTGAATCCAAAAATTAGCTACGAAACTATTTAAATTCGGCTTAGCTTTCCATTTGTTTTCTGACTTGTTGATACAAATTAGTAGCGACTGACAATTAACTCAATCATTTCGAGATGTTTCCCGTTGAAAAGTGCATTTCAATATGAATAGCATTTTCATTGCATTTTGACATTTTACTCTATCAATCCAGCATGGCAGGGAATACTGAACACCTCCGAATCCATGTTTACTCACATGTAGAAAACCAGATACGTGTCCCGACATGTTTATGTCATATGGGATTTCATAGACATTCCCTTCAAACAAACCGATATACATTAATTCTTTTCATTAGACAATATCGTCTGCAAGAAATTCCATCTGCTCTAAGTATTTGCAATCATTCAATGGAGATCACAGCAAGGTCATGTCTATTTATGTCAGTAACGATGTGTCCATGCAATTTTAGCTGCTCGTTAAAAGTGTTATGACTTTGTCACAAAAAAAATAATATAGAATGTGTTGTACAAACAGACCGAAACACTTGGTTCTGAGAAAGATCAGCATTTATTTATATTACTTGTTTAATACCTCACCATTCTTTGTGTGTACGAAAGTGCGGGTCAATAAAAAGAAGAAAATAAGCAAACAACAAACTCTGATTCAAAATGTACCGGGTGCGCAAGCGCATTTATCGTTCACAGTACATTGATTTGGATTATGTCGGTGTACGAGGTATATAGTCTATCCAAATATAATGGAAACAAATAAATAATACGTTTTAGATTCATCATCTGTAAAGTTTGAAAACAAATGAAACAGTGAGAAAATACATGTAAATGATGAAGAACTTAATATATTCACACTATAGAAGCGTGTACTAGAGTATTATGTTTTCCTACATTCATTGTCAGAGGTCTATTGTCAAATATATTTTCGTCTAGAATCGGCATTCAGAAGCCTTTTAGTTCACTTTTCGTTGGAGTCAACCGGACGACAGTTGGGCAATATATCTAATTTAATTTTAACTTCCATTTTCTTGCTTCAACTGCTTCGTTATTTATTGAGTGCATGCTTGAAGGACTATACCCACATAAATAATTTGTCTATGTTGATAAGAGAATGTTTTTCGGATCGATAACCATAGCTTTACATTAAATTTAAGATGCACAAAATGTAATCCTCACATGTATGTGTCATTTTATAGAATTCATAACCATCCCTTGAATACCATTCGATGTTCTTCCTAAAAATTATTGATGCAGCATTGTCGGCGTGTGAAATGCTTTGCAGTCCACATCATAGGTATATTGACTGAAAACATGCAATCCGCCAACATTTTCCAGTTACACAGAAAAGTGTTTAGAGTAGAGAAATATGATGCGAGACTTTGCCTAAAGACATCATATTCAATCAGACGCATATCAATCCACCCAGAACTTAACTTCAGCTCTACTCTAGAGTAACGGGTGTGTATTCTTATCTTATATCATTAAAATTACAACTTTGTATACATATAATTTTACGTAATAAGGGTGTGCTGGCACTGAAAACGTTTTAATTAAAGATAAACCATCAGATCATATAGTTGTATATCCGTATATTATTCATCAATCGCTCGATCCATTTATCTGTCTCTCCATCTGTCTGCCAATCTAACTACATTTTGAAAGTTTTCCAATACCGATCACGGATTCATTTAAAGAATGCTAATGTGATCATATATCACCAACAATTAGTGCAATCAATGCATTATTCATAGGGACAAAGTGCACCAAAACTATAAATTATATCGTACGTCTCCCGTCAACATATTTGCGAGTGGAAGAAAGAGACATTATAACCAATGATATTTTCTTAAAGACTGAATATTTTTTACATTGAGCTGGAATCTATATGATTGACCCAGAAACCAAAGAAATAAATGCCCAAATTGTTATTAAATTTTGTATTGTATCTGAATTAAGTTGTTTGTCTCATCCCGAGAAATGTTTGGGAAATACTTCACTCTGAAATAAAATTGAATTCCATTCCTCACGGCAAAGATAGCAAAACGAAATTAAAACAACGGCACTTCCAAACGTGTTTTTAAACATGCCACACAATTGACAGTAACAAAGCTTAAGAAACAAAATTTGTTCTTCCGAACAGTCGTCCAACCGCTTCTAATAAACGCGATCTTTGAGGTTCCTTAATCATGATATTTACCACATGTACGTATTTTGTAAAGTAGAGTACATGACTTTTGTTTTAACTTTAGATATATAAATACCAGGGACGTTGCCTTCAATTTCGTTTGATAGGTCATTTCCTATATACAATGGTGGGAGGATGTATTTTTGTTTTTTTGGTGCACAATAACAAATGAACTATTCAAACTCTAAACTCTACGTAAAAGTGTGTTTTGCTTGCAGAATATTAATAGTCGCCCTACCTTAATATAACGTAATTATCCCTGAAAAAGTCATGAAATTCCATAGATCTTATGCTAATCTAGGTTCCCATTAATGAATCATTTGGATGTAAAACGTTATCACCTAAGCTGAAGTAGAACTAAACAGGCAAGCGAGTACTTGATGCTGTATATTTCTTTATAGAGTGTCGTAAGTCGTACCTCTGGAATGTGCTGGGGGGAGGGGATTTAGATTTTTAACGTAGCTTTGACAATTTTCCAGTCATGTTATCATGTATGCATTGTGGCAGATTAAAGTGATGCCTAGCACCATGCCGCAGACATGTAGCGTCATGTCCCACCCAGCAGCAGAGGGGGTGAACAGACCAACTTTTTAGGCGTATTTATACTTCCTTCTCGTTAATATTTTATAGAAAGGCCTATTTGACAAATTGAGGCTTCCTAGTAAATGTTTAATAGAAGGGTCTATTTGGCAAACTGAGGCTTCATCGAATGGTAAAAACAAAGCGTCGACGAGGCTAACCAACGCTTGTTCGTCGACGCCATGGTAGTTGGAATATACCCCCTCTGCTGCTATGGTTAACAATTGTTTTTTTACGATGAAAATCACTACGATGAAAATCCTTAGGATTTCACAAACAGACTAATTTGTAGAACCTCACCTTGTAAATCAGTTAGATTATTAGACTGATCAGTGAGTCTGAAATTAATTCTCGTTAGCGAATTATTATGACATCGCATATAGACTGGATTAATTGGGTTTTCAATGATTAGAAATCCTGGAGGAGCTATTGGTGCAAATGAATACAAAATATATCCCTACTGAGCTTGATTTGATCGCTCGAGATTTATTTGATAGCTACCTTCGATAACATCACATACTAAATTCAATGCTATCACCCAGGTTATATTCACGTTGAACGGAGCGATATGCCTGCCGTCTCCGTCTGGGTCATTATTATATGTCAGGATAGCTGTTTGTGGTTGTGGTGCTGTTTTTTCCATGCGTCATGGATTTTTGGAAACCTTCATCAATGGCATCATTGAGAGATTTTTGTAGTTCTGAGTTCTGGTAGTTTGAACTCAGGAATATCTTCTACGCGTATATTATTTTTAAACGCAAACAACGTTCTCGTTTTAGGATTATCGTCATCTAATATCTCTTGAATAATTTTCAAATAAAATATTTCCATGTCATTGGTGATTTTATTATATGTTTCTACGACACTGATAAATTCATCTCGGGTGAGAATACCGGATTTAAGAGATATTAACAACAGTGAAATATCTTTATCGAACGCTATGAAATTTTCAGTGATTTTAACCTGATCAATTAAGTAATATCTTGGGTCGCTCTCTTCTATTACTCCAATGAAAAAATACAGTTTATCGTAATCTCTATAGATTTTTATTGGATTATCAGATTTTATCCTGTTGATGGTATAATCAGATTTTTTCGGTTTAGGTGGCATGTTAACTTGTCGAGGTGGGATTTCAGGCCATCCTTGTACGGTTCTTATAGAACTCTGATAAATATCTACGACATAATTAGGTAAGTTTATCTCGATCGCAGATGATAGCGTCGGCTCATGAACCGTTATAGCGATTTTCGATTCTGCTCCAGTAATTGATTTTATTCTACGTTGAAATTCAGCATTGATTTGTTCAATTTGATATGACCCTGATGGTATCGAAACAACGTTCCAGTCTGGAGTTCCATCGGGTTTATTCTTATTTGCAAATACCAAGGAATTATTCGGTTGTTGACCGCCAAATGCTACCGATCTGATATTAGGCCAGCTATGGTACATTCGTAGTTTTGCTAACGCTATTTCTTTCACGGGAATTGGAATCGGGAAATTCACACTGAATTCAGGATTCGTTGAGGTTATTGATATCATGCTGGTCCTCATCGGTGTGGTATTTTCCGTTATTTGTTGAATCGGTTCGGTATTCTTTACTATTCGTTGAAGTAGTTCCTACGGTGTTGTCATCGTTATTATACTTATGTTGTCGCTCTAATTTTGATATCGCGGAATCATAAATACTTACCATCACTGAGAACTCACTATCTGATATCGTTGAGGTTATTGAGATCATGCTGGTTTTCGGGTTTGTGTTCTCCACTATTCGTTGAAGTAATTCCTGCGGTGTTGTCCATGTTATTATATTTATGTTGTCGCTCTAATTTTGATATCGCGGAATCATAAATACTTACCATCACTGAAAATTCACTATCTGATATAAATGTATCATCGAGTGACGACGATATCAACGAGGATAATTGCGAGTACGCGGTTGATACAATATTAAATTTAATTAAATAATCTTGCAGTTTACACTGACTGCATGATTATATTTTTTTTGTTATAATCGAAATTATTCCCGCAATTGTTGTCGCCGCGGATATGCAAATTGGAACAGCTGTCGGAGCAATCATTGTCACTGAAGATAGTATAATTCTAACAAATTGCTTTACAATTCCGTCGGTTGCGGCTCATTTTGCGAGAAAGAGAAACTCCTGGAAACCAAAACGAGCTGAATTTCTTCCTAGACATCAAATTAAGCTGCATCGAATACAGCCACGGCGGATTGTGGAATACAAAATACAACCCTGAAAATATTATTTCGGTTGATATAGTCGCGTGTTATCCCGGGAGTTTTCTCGGGTACGGAGAATGTGCCGAATATTTCAAGCGATTTGGACATCCCACCCATGAGATGGCACGTGTTGCGATTAATGGACCACTGCCACATTTTGATTTAACCGGATTCGCTCGTGTGGTATCATTTGAATTGGCTAAAGAACTTCATCCGTGCTGTTATATTTGGATTGGTAGACACATGTCTGCGAAACATTGGATGCCAATAGTGCTGTTACGTTATATGACCGATTGTAGCATGCTGATATCGCTGATTGTCAGTGAAGCGATTATATCATATCGAGCACAGACTGAGGTCTGATTGCCACAACCTGATATAGATAGTATAATCAGCGAACAACGAAAACAATTTCCCGATCTCGACGAAGAATATATCATGAATTGGTCGAAACTGTTTTATGAAATCAGAAACAAAGACGCAAAAGATCTCGGTAGAAGAATAATTGGTAAATTCACTCAAGGTGGTAAATACGACAATGGACGATATTCTTCACGGCTGATTATGGATGATGCTGAATACGATTTTATAATCGCGGATGTAACATCTAAGGGTATATATGTCGATCGTAAAGACGCTTTCTTGTCCGATGGAATCAAATTGGGTACAATTGTTACTTACAGCGATGGACACAGTCTTTAATATACACATTTGAGGGCATCTATGCTGGCTTATGCTTCTATCAATTTATTTTCGATGATAAATAGATTTCCTGATACCGCAGTTAGAGTCGCCACTGATTCATTTTACATAGACATGAAACACAGCAACGCAGTAGCTGAATTCACAAATTCCGACGAGAGTTGGGGATCATGGAGAATTAAGCAGGAAATACCGTGTGATTATTCCAAATCAGCAGATGTTACGATTGAAGATAAATACTTGAAAAACAATCAGTGTTCAGAACTATCTAACGCACCACAGGTATCTGATCCTGTATGTAGATATAAAACAGTTTATTTAAACGGTTGTGGCGGGTCAGGAAAGACTACTCGCGCGATTGAGTTATTTCGTGGGAAAAATCCTACAAACATGATTGTGTTAACACCGACACACAGACTTACCAGAGAGATGAAACAACGAGGGGTAAATGCTTGCACTTATCATAGCTTCTTTCGATGGAAAGGTGACGAATGGACTCCTGATCGAATGGGTGAGAAATTTATCCCTGATGTCATAATTTGGGATGAGATATGCACGGTGTCATTAGATGTATTACAAAAGTTTCTCGAGTGGTTATTGCATGCGAACACAAAAGTCGTCATGTGCGGCGATCACGGCCAACCACCACCATTTGTCGGTTTATCCCCACATGATTGGCTAAAGAATTTCGTAGACTATTATGAAGAAATTAACACCGATCATAGAGCACTTGATGAACAATTACGAGAGTTCAAACAACTAATCAGATTACAACCTGATAGAATCCAATGTGAGATAGCACGTGAAATAATTTCGGAAACTACCATGAAAGATTTCTGGGAAGCGTGGAGACCAAACGATTTGATAATCGCAAGTAGAAAGATAGTCAGAGACACACTTCAGATGAAGTTATTTGAAACACATAAAGAAAAATTTGCAACGCTTCCAGTACCGTTATGTTATAGGCCTTCGGATACACGAACGCAGAATATTGAAGTTGATATTCCAGGCATGACAGAGTCAAGAAAGCAGAATTTAGTGCTAAATGATATTGTGCTGGTTGATATCAGCGTCGTCGAAGATGCATTGCGTGCTGATAAATTCCCATGGACACTAGGATACGCAGCAACAATACATTCTTCACAGGGATTGACTATATCCGATACAATTGTTTGGATAGTGGATAATCACATCGAGTGGTCGAATTTAGTTTATCTCGCAGTGTCCAGAGTACGAAGAATAAATTAACTCCGAAGAGTTGTCCTAACAGAATCAGGAGATGATAATGACTCTACAATCAATGATATTGTCACTGGTGATTTCATCACTAAGGACATAATCAGAAAAAAACTCTCTGGTTATAAACAGCAAGACAAAGAAAAAAATAGAGAATTTGATATTGATGCTGAATTAATAATCGCGCTGAAGCAACAACAGAATAATCACTGCGCGAGTTGCAATTGTATAATGCGCTGGTGCTGGTCGGATCCTCGACAATTTACCGTAGACAGAAAAGATAGTAGCGTTGGCCATACCAGAGATAATGTGATGCTGACTTGTCTTGAGTGCAACAGACGAAGAGGTGCTAGTTAAGACCACGTGGTGGTAATTGAGTATCCTCGGGTATAATTTGTAGTTGTTGTCGAGTAAATCCTCGCTGAGGGGCAGTTGAATCCAATCTATAAATTGCTGGTCTACCCGTTCATCGTGTTATACCGGATATTTTATGCGCGGTGACACTCCAAATAGGATCAGTAGCCCTTTTTTGCCACCTTCGAGCTCTCCTGGTTCATATAAATACCTCAGTGACATTACCGAGAATTGGTTCTTTTGAAAAATCTTTTTGCGGTTGTACGGGTATATACTTCTTTTTAATAGCGTTGTTAGGTTTCATGTTGATTGTTCGAGTAATCTCGTTATTCAGCGTAGTGATCACAGCTGGTAATCTCTTGACCCATTCACTGGATTGTTTATGTTGAATAAATTCTTTCGCGTATTGATATCCAAATAACCGCTCAGCAAGCGTCCGATTAAATCGTTCAACAATTGCCTGATCGCGATGTAGTGCTCGTCGTAACGCGGTATTATGATTCTTCAACGTTGATAGAACCACATCTTGAAATTCCTTGCCAGGATCAACTTGTAATAGATTTGGCCAGCGCAGAGGACCTCTTCGATAAATCCTTTCAAACGCAGAAGCCACTTCAGTTGATGATTTTGTTTTTAACGGTTCTGCTTGTTTGTATCGACTCGCAACATCAACTATGGTTAGCGCGTATTTGTAACCACCATCATGCGGCAGAAATAATATATCAGCTTGATGAACCTCATTGGGAACGGTCACATCAAAATGCGAGTAGTTAATTTGTTTAGGCGGCGGTAGATAAATTTGCCATATCGCCTGTTTAGATAACCAATTAGCCGCAGTGGTATATTTTACTTTCGCGGCGCTAGCAAGTTTACCAATTGCTGCTTTACCCCGCCAGTATCCGCTTGGAGAATAGTAAATAGATTCCATGTTGATATTAATTACCGACACCTAACATCAATTTACCTTTCATAGCCGATTTTACTAATCATGAAGCCAATTTTTCTTTGAAAGATTTATCAGTGATAGAATTCAACGCATGAATTAATTTTACATCTGCGAGATGTTTATTTTGCAAATTACTTTTATAAGCGACATCATGAGCATGACATGCTTTATCAATGGCGTTTATTGGATATTCACCCGGTCGAGGTTGGTTTTGATCATCGAGTCTGATATTGAGTCTAGTTCCGGGTCCACAGTAACTATATCCTGGAAGGTGTTTTTCTCCTAGATACTTCGCCCACGGTGTCCCTGGAAGTTTAGTTAACTTGGCTGCAATATCACCTCCTCGTTTTTTTTAATTTGTTTGATTTATCGAGAGAAACAAATCTAAATATCTTTGTACTGCATTGTACGCATTTACCAGAAAGTGCTGATCGATTATTTTTAGTTGTAATCGTCGTCAAGTCGTTTGTACCAGTACGCGCCTTACACTTCACACAATATAGATCCATAATTTATATATAATAACATGAATGTAATTGATTATTCAGCTACCCGACGACGGGAACCTTTTAAACACCATGCGATGTTGCCGAATTCAATTATAATGATTATAATCGGACCATCTGGAAGTGGCAAGACACAACTGTTACTTAATTTAATAACGAGATGGATGAAATGGGACAAGTTGTATTTGATAGCTCCTAGTGTAGACGATCAGCGATGTTACAATGTATTAAAAGATTTTAACGACAGCGCGGTAGAAAAATCCGGCGAGGGTATTATTGAGTTTATAACCGATATAGATGAAGAACCGAGCATTGATTATATTGATGGAGATATTAACAATTTAGTTGTATACGACGATATCATGTTAGACAATCAAAAGAATCCCGCTAGGATATTTTCCAGAGGTAGGCATAAAAACACTGATGTGATATATGTATCTCAACGATACACACAAATTTCGAAGGTGATCAGAGATAACTGCAATTTGTTATGTGTGTTTAACGGAGTTGATACTCATACTCTTAGAAATATTTGGCAAACATGGTGCTGCGGTGATATGGATTATAGTCAATTTAGAAATTTCTTTAGTCGCGCTCAGTCAATCCAACATGGATTCGTGACGATAAATTTAGCAGATCCTCGAACGCGATATCGTGTCGGACTTGATAAAATCATTTACTGAATCTCGTAAAAAAACAATTGTTAACCATAGCAGCAGAGGGGGTGAATTCCAACTACTGGAGGAAATAAGAAGATAAAGATTTGCAAGATACGAACTGAATTAAAGCGAATCAGGCGCAGTCTAACGAAGACAAAAATGAGCCATACAGAGTACCGTTATACGAACAGATTGCGGGAAAAGGTTTTCGTGTGTGTGTGTGTGTGTGTGTGTGTGTGTGTGTGTGTGTACATGTACCAGGTACTAAGAGTTTGCAAATTATGATTAGGAATTTCTATTGTAATGGAAGTAAATGAGATATCCATTTGGAAAAGTGTATTATTTTTTAAATAAGTATGAGTATGTGCATGTATTAATTCAATATAGATTCAGCTACTGAATGGTGTGTATGATGAATTGGAATGCTAACTTAAAGCAATTATTGCATTTTATCTGTAAATGAAATAACAATACACCCCCCAGCCTTAACAGATTGTACTATATACCAATGCATCACGATACTTGCGTTTTCAGAGATGGATTTATCAATGAATGCTTACATGAAAAACCATAGCAACTTGTTCCTTATGGTTACTTGATTGCATATAAACTGCTGAAAAATCAGTTTCTTACAACAATATTCAATACAGGAGAGCGATTGAGTGCTAGCTTCAAATGTAATTCAGTTTTATTGATCTCCAAGATTGTAACTTATAATCTACATAAGAATTTCGGTGGAATTTACCTACCTTGAAGTGTTTATGTATGCATTTTCTTGATATAAGTTCTAAAAAAGAACACGATGGTACAAAAGTCATTTCAATAAAAACAAATATTAATAACAATAATTTATATTTTCTTCTTGTTCGGCATTTTGGTCATTGGATATCCAAAGTATCGTCAAACCATATTTTGCAATTATCAGCGTTCTATTTGTCTTCCGATCTTAAAACAGAATCGACTGTGATTCTGAGGCAATTTTGTAATTATGTTTTGCAACCTTAAAATCTATTGGAGTGTGGAATGTCTATCAGGATTTAAATCACGCCCACACTAAGCGGTTGAAATAATAATATTGATGCTAAGATCTCAGCTAAAAGTCTTTCCGTAATCTGTCCCTCGAGAAATATATTCATGTTGGATCCTCTGCAGGTGGTAATTTATGAGACTATGAGGGCACCACCATAGTTAAAATACTGCGTTAAACGTCTAATACAGTCTGGCTCAATTCCGCTTTTTAAAAATCACTGCTTACGATAGACTTCTTCGAATTTGTATGATTTTGTTTACATTACCTCTAGTCTGAACTCAAACTAGAGGTACTATATTCCAGTAATTATAGGCAAGGGAAAGGTAACAACAATAAAGTCGCCGTAATTACGGTAGACAATGATTTTCCAATGTAGTATTATGTATATTACAATATTATTTGATAGACTTCTGTTGGTGAATGAGGATAGAGTGTTTTTGCTTATCTCACTTTTGTCATAAGGACTGAGGTTGATGAATGAGGCTTTTGCCTTCTTGACTTTTGTCTGATTTTATGTAGTAAACAAGATTTTAATTAGTATGTAAGTTAAAACGCTAGTGGAATTTTCAATTGGAAATTTTGGTCTTCCTTTGCGTAATAGGACAAATGGAAATTTGAATATATATATATAATATATATATATATATATATATATATAGAGAGAGAGAGAGAGAGAGAGAGAGAGAGAGAGAGAGAGAGAGAGAGAGAGAGAGAGAGAGAGAGAGAGAGAGAGAGAGAGAGAGAGAGAGAGAGGTTTGGTAAATAATTGTTTCGTATCAGTCTTTTGGAGTCTAGTTGCGTGTAGATATAAAATTCCAAACAAAATTATTTAAATCTTGCGTTGGAATTACAAATTCATCATTGACTTTTGTGATTATTTAGGATTTAATTAGCAAAATACTGTGTCTCGTAAATTTTCATTTTGTAACAGAGATAAGAAAAAACTTATTTGTTAATTTTAATAAACTTGTTGGTTTTGCTGTATACTGTTACAGAGTTGACGACCTAGACTCTTAACACTAGAATTTAATTTCTTTTGAATTATTTAATTTGTTTCTTGGCTCGCTATCCCGAAGTTTCTTCCAGTTAGCTATGTTAATTTTGTGTCATTCAAATCACCACAGCTATTTTTGCGATTCCATAATATCACTATCTATCCAGGATACTGACTATAAAAGTTACCAAGAAGTTGCGAAATAAGATCAACATTAGATGCCTTCTGAGTCATTCCTTTCAAATGGTCCGATTCACATTTTCATACATACATACATACATACATACATACATACATACATACATACATACATACATACATACATACATACATACATACATACATACATACATACATACATACATACATACATACATACATACATACATATATATATATATATACATACAACATACATAAATACATATTAAAATGGGTCTGTATCCGTATTTTACCCTTGTTGAGCAATTCTTCAGTAGAATAAATACATATCTGAGATTCGTTTACGAATATTAAAAAGCTATCTCAGTCTTCATTTTGTTTTTGTTCTGGGTTAAACGCCATGATTCGGCACGTGATAGGCTATATATGCTAGTCATTATAACTAGTGGATGATGAACCAGTGAAAACCCCAGGAAGGAGACACTGTAAAGCATTCTCACGAACGTACACTGGCTGAGCCCTAGACACGACATATGTGAGGTGTGTTACGTGCTTAAGCTCGAATAAGCAGCAACATAGAAAGAAGTGAAAATAACAAGCTTGTAAAATTTAACAAACAATTTATTAAGTACAAATATTTTTTCATACAAGAAAATAATTAACTTACGGTTTTAGAGAATCAAGTCCAAAAATTAATCCAAAAAGAAAATTCACAATATAATCCACTAGTGGAATTGCAAGAGTCCTGATAATAAAATGTCCTAATAGTTCCGGGTTCGAATCTTGACGATGTAATCCAATATGGACGACTATGTCACGTAATGCAGTCAGTTCTTGTTTTATAATAATAATCCAAATGGAAATCTATCAGCACATATCCTTTTCCAGATAAATAATAAATAATTACTCTTGCTTCAAACGAATTGACACAATTTCCAGTACACGGTAATTAAAAATAACTCATAAAGAATACACAACTTAATATTAATACATCTACTGAACTGTTCTCTCCCAAACAATAATTTAAATACCTGTTTTTTTTACGTAAACAAGGGGTCACGTGATATTCTAGAAACTATCAGAACAAACCTACGTTCAACAAATCACGTAACAGCACGACACAGAAAGATGCCCTTGGAATCAACCAATCATTTTTAAAATAAAGGAATCAACCAATCATTTTAGAAGCTTGTTTACACTTTGAAGCAAGGTCAGAAAATGAGGTTAACACCTGGTGTTTACTATGTAAAAGTACAGGTCAACCCCACCCCACCCTTTCAATGAACGAATCTTAAAACTTAAAATTCCAAATTTTAATCTAACAAACAGACAATAAAAATAAATAAAAATGACTTATATCACATATACGTAACAGGTGGCTGTGATAGGTTAAGGCGGTAATTTGCCCAACGGACAAACGCGTTTATAGGAACATATGCCATAAAAATGTGCATGCCATCCAAGGGTTCTTTTGGACAGAAAAAGAAAACTTCAGCTATGGTTTGTAGGCAGCATTAATTTTTTTATTTCTGAAAACGTTTGATCTTGTCCGTCCTGTTCTATATATTATTTTCATCAAGTGTTTTTATAATTTCCTTCTTTTATTTGTGTATGGTATGTTCTATTAAGACTGCCATGTCATTTTCGCAATAGTTTGGATAAACGGAAAGGAAATATACTATTGCTATTTATTCAAACTAGTTCGACTCATGCGTATTAGGAACAGAAATTTCCTTTTGTTTACACGAGTATTAAGTATGTATACTTTTTTTTTTAATTGCACGAACATAAGTACAAATTTAAGTTCATATCTCTCAAGAGCCACCATTATGATATAAGTCGTAGTATTGGTCCTCATATGTGTATACTATATTTCGTTTTTCAAGTGTCTGGTTTACACTCTTTGATGGATAATTGCATCGTACGGTTTCTTGTCGTTCTCTGTTAATGATGTTCGCACGTAGACATAATAATATGCAAATGAAGTTCAGCGTCACCATGGTGACAAATTCAAGCTCTTTTTGGATAGCATTATTGAAAATATAGAAAATATTCAACTTAATACCTTTTCATTTGCTCAAGATTTAAATTATCTTCCTAATTAAGTATGTAGTGTAAAAAAATCACGCTTTCAATTGTTACTAATCGTTTTTTTTTTAATTTTATGTCACAGAAATTATGTTGTATTACATTCTTTTTGTAGCTTTCGCATATACAGATTGTTTATCATTATTGGCACATGTCTCCAATATTTTAATTTTTGTTCAAAATCAGGATGTGCTTGTTAATTTAGATGTATTTATTTCATAAACAAGGTTTGACAGAATATTTTGATTATAAAAGAGACTTCTTTTAATTGTATTGTAATTGTGCATGACGGCCAAGAACGATTAGTTACAATGTTCAAAAGTTACTTTTATGGAAGGTTGAATTAAAATAGAAGATATGAGAACTAAGTATCTAATTTTAACAAGAAAGTTACACACGCAATAAAAATCCTAAAGAAAATACACTTTTACTTTATTTTCTTTTTTTTTTCGATCGAGAGTCTTCACTAAAATTAAATTGCCTTGTAACATACTGCAAACCTATTTGGATATTGATGTCTGTTTTCTTGCTATATTTTCAATTTATAGGGATGGATAACTTCACTGATGGCAAATCTGTTTACATGGATTACAGCGAAGTGAATTTGACTAACATGATAGCTTCATTATCCAAAACCTCTTCACAAAGTTTGATGTTTAATTTGATATCACACAAGATTCTTCTTCTCTACCGTGACATTCTACAAGTCATCATTACATTTTATGGCGTGTCTGTTATTTATTTCCTTTCATTATATTTTAAACTCTGTTTTTAAACATTTTAAGCTTAACTTACGTTTCTTCTCACGGGAGATTTGGTTTCCGTTGAAAGGAAATCAACATGAGATTACTGGAACACGACATATGATGTATAATTAATGATTACTCTGCATAAAATGTGATTATATATATATATATATATATATATATATATATATATATATATATATATATATATATATATATATATATATATATATATATATATAATTTGATAATGTATTAAGGTTTAGATGAGTTTTCATTACGGATTATCATCTGGACATGACACTAAACAAAGCCTGTACTACAATATACATTTAAATAGCATATCACGCATTCATTATGTTGAATCTATAACAAAAGTGAAAATTAGACATTGGACGTAATTAGACAACTTATACTACTCGAGTTTCAATCCATACTTATTATCAGACCATGGATGCTATTACGAAATTAAAATTTGCATTGCCTTTGTTTCAAACTGATGTGTGCATTGTGTTTGTAAATATATAAGGCTAATAATTGCAAGAAAACTACAGAAATGCAGCTTTAATCTTGTTCCCTTGACTGTTCTGTACAAAATAACAGTCTTGATGCTCGCATAGTTAATCAGAAACACGCAATTTAGTTGTTTCCAGAAACTTTATTGTAAATTATTTCATTAATTGAATAAAATTAGCAGGTGCCCATCACTATTTGATCTTTTCCTCTATGAACCATGCTTAGAAAGTGGATACTGATATTTATGTTATTTGTTACTTCATGGCTCTACCATTCGCGGAAGAAAAAAATTTCCTGACACGATAGGATACAACGTAAGCTATTTAATTAGTATTCCATAAGATTATACAACAAGGATGTTTGACTGTATTAATAAAGGTTAAAGAAAGGTACTTAGGTGGATAAGGAGGTAGGTAAGTAGGTGGCTGCAGTTAGATCGCTGCAGTGGGTGAGTATTTTTAGCAATTTCTTTCTGGCCGTGGCTTTGAAGAATAAGTTATGCGCACCCTAAGATGCATGCATGTACGGTATGTGGATATAGTTTAGAGGTTTATCACACCTGTTTCTATTATGAGCTCTCTGAAGAATAAAAGTCATCATAAAAT
Organism: Unio pictorum; assembly: GCA_030141615.1. NCBI lineage: Eukaryota > Metazoa > Mollusca > Bivalvia > Unionida > Unionidae > Unio > Unio pictorum. The sequence goes on from JARLTB010000203.1 coordinate 10,644,843, forward strand.
GTGCGGGTCTCATACAAAAAAACAAGTTCAGTTATTATTGTGCATTGGTATGTATAGTATTATAACAATCATCAATTCATATTTCAAAGAGCAATGTGTGTCATCTCATAATACGCATATACATCTGGGTCAATGCTGTTAAGTATATTTGTTAGCTTTTCCTAATGGATCCGTGTTATGTATTTCTGTATTTTTGTACTTAACAATGTCCACAATCAAGTTCATATTTTACCTAACCAGTGGCATTGATTTTGTAAACAACATAATACATAGCTAATAGTTCTCTCTGAGTGTGGATTAAATGCTCAGATCATTATTAACGTAAACTTATTTTATTTAATTTGAGTTCAATATATTGTCTTGATTCTCGCCTTAGAATCTGCTATAGAGAATGGAAAGTATATTCAATTACTGAGTATTTCTAGAAAATGGTAATTGCGACCTAAATCAAGTAGAAGGGTATGCATTCTTGTTTACTTGACACATTACTCACTCTTTCCTTAACATCTGAAGCAAATTCATTCATACTGAATACAGACTACAGGCATATCAACACATTCAATATTAGAACTTATTTGGAATACCACTGGAATTCAATTGTAACCTAATAATTTTGGTCTTGTGTTATAAACTTTTAGGATTTTTGAAATTTAATTCACAATATTCTAAATTCATCTTACATTTTCACCTTTTGTATTTTAGGGAAATAAATTATTTGTTGAATTTTATAAAACTTAATGGCTCTGGTTCTTATCGGTTACTTGGTTTAAGACCATAGAGTTGTATCAATTGCTCATATTTAAGAATAATCAGTATAAAAAAACAACATTAACCCTGGTCTTTAGGCACGTTATGCATCTGCAGATCAGAGCTCATTATGAAATATGTATGCACTGGCTTTAAAAAAGTAAATATCTAAGAATATCCGATACAGGGAGAATTTAATATAGTTATGAGTTTTTTTCCGAATGTTTAAATTGTTCAACTCAAATGTTTAAGCCAATATTATGTCAACAACTGTTTGCCTGAAACATAATAGCGTTATCACTTATAGTGAAATTTATTAACATACAAGTACACAAACAATTTACATTTTAAAAGTCATTTTTCGTGTGAAGCTTATTTGATTATTAATATTTTAAATTTTAAAACTAAACGTTTATCTCGAGGATTCCCTTCCCATGGCTAAGAAAGCAAATCTTATCAGCAAAATGATTTTTTTTTAAAAAGTTCCTTTAAATTTCTCTTCTTTCTCCCAGCAGTGAATAAAAATGTTTCTAGTTACATCAGGTATTCTCTCGTTTTTTGTGTCATTTGGCAAATATTTTTTCCTAACACGTGTAATTCGTGTTAATTAAGGAGCAATATCCGGTAGAAAGAAATAAAAACACGTTGCATGCAACCAAAGATTATCACGGAAGAAGCAATAGCATTGCGTCACAAAGCAATATCTATAAAACAAAAAATTAATAAAACATAATTTTCTATTTGGAAGACAGTGCTAGCGTAGTCGATATCAAAACGTAATTTTTCATTCTACATTTTAAACACGTATAATAGAATATCGTTAATTAAAGTATTTATTAAAATTTTAATATTTATGTTTCCATATGCCAATTATTTCTGAAATTTAGAAATATCAACCTTAAATAAAATATGTAGTTGTACAACCAATGCAGGAAGGGATACAATATTTTTCTCGAGTGCATTAAATTTTAGTAAAACGGACGACTGAATACTGAAAATGTCATTGATAATTTTTTTCAATTAATCGCGAAATTTCTTTCTCAAATAAACTTACATACCTTGCAATGCTTCTTCAACATGGCCTACTTAGACAGTCACGTTGTTTTGTGGTCTTTGTCGTTTATGTTATTTTGTTTTGAATGTGTTTATCATCCCCAGGAATTACATTTTCAGTTAACGTGTTTGTATGGCTTATTACGAGCTTCATACATGTCGAAAATTTATATTCATAGTGGAACATAGAAAACATTCGCAAATACAAAACACTGATTTAAAAAATCATGATCTGAACGACAGAAGCAATACCAGATGGTTTCCTTTGCACGACAAAATGAACAAAATATAACAGAAAATCGTGTAGAAGTAGACGCATCATGAAATATGATGAACGAAAATGAAAAAAGATTAAAATGATGATGATGATGATGATGATGATGATAGTAGTAGTGTAAGATGACACTTAGTACAAGGTGAATTTACAGTTAATACAATGGTTTAATATTAGTATGAATGTGTGGTACAGGAATGATTTAACCTGTGTCCTTAACATGACATTTCCTTTGATCCATACTTTTATCGATTTTCAATGCAAAAGCAATTACGCATACATACAAACACGCACACATCAGGAAAGGAGTCCGTTTGTATAATCACACTACTCCACACTTGTTCTATTTGGCAATTTGGATAGTCTCTTTTTAAGTGATCTGGTTAGCCCAAAAAAGGGCTGTGCTTTAACTTCAGATGCACCTGTCAATGATTACACGTTCCAGACTTCCAGGTCTGGTCCCACATGCAACAACCACTCCAGTTTCGCTCTCGGTTTAGTCTTGCACTTGGAAGCGCTGAGGTTTCTTGGTTTAGCTTCAGAACCCCAATCTTCCGTTTTGGGGATCCTGAAGACTTCTACGTGCCTCCTTCTCATATTCCACACCCCTGGATGATGTGGTCCTCCCTGGGCTCCTGCTGATGCAAGCCAAGAGCCCAGTTTTCGGCTTAGGGGACCATGGGTCTCTGGGATAGTGATAGTGGTTGTGGATGAGGTAGTGGCTGTGTCGTTGTTAGTAGTGGTGTTACCTCACAAACAGGCCTAATCATGAGGTGAGGCAGGATAATGTCTGTCTTTTCTTTCTCCTCTTGTTTCTTTCTCTCTTCCTTCTCCTCCTCCTCCTCCTCCTCCTCTATTCTGACACTTTCTGCACTGGCTTCCATAGCAATCTCATCCACAGCAAGTCAGCGGCAAGCGAGCGACTAGCAACATTGTATTATACGTGCCAGCGACGGAAATCTTCCCACCTCAGGAGCTCAGTACCCTTATGGGCATTGGGCTAAAACTAGCAACTAGCTGAAGCCTTCAAGCAGTAGAGCGGCAAACCACTCTACTTCTAATTTGGGACAAAGAAGAAAACAAAGACCAGGGGAAATCTGCGATGCAGGAGAAATAAGGGTAGCGGACGAAAGCGGAATAAGACCCAGTCAGACCGAAGACAACCCACCCCACCCCCACCACCACCAGTCAACTTGCAGCCGGTCTCACAACCCTCACCAGGGGTCACTGCATCTGAGGTACCTAAAACGACTGTAGAAGACACAATGGCGGAGATAGCCAATAATGTTCATCTACTCTACAAAGAACTGACTGATTTGGGGTTATCGTTCGAACCTATAGAAGAAGATAAAATACCCTCATCCCAACCACCACCACCACAACCAGTTCCAAAACAACTTTCAATTCTGGCAGTTGAATTGGAAAAAGACTTGGAAGTCGTCTTTTGAAGAAGAAGAAGAAGAAGAAGAAGAAGTAGAAGAAGAAGAAGAAGAAGAAGAAGAAGAAGAAGAAGAAGAAGAAGAAGAAGAAGAACCCTTCATTCAACCAAAGAAAACGGTTAGAAAGCCGCAGAAAAGAGACCAAGCTAATGACGAATTTGTGCCACGAACTGGAACTAACGAAAATAATGAATGATGATGAAAGGTCCGGCAACTTTATCAATGCAGTTACATACATTGGATACCGGTCTCTCGAAATATCACCTCTTAGACGGGCACAATGGCACTTTGGAGCGAAAATTCTGTCAATCTACTACTACGACATCTTTGAAACTCGGCCACTCTCCCACCTGTTTGATGCGGCACAATACATCGGCAGCTTACACGACATTGAATTCCCAAGGGTCTGTGTAGCTGAACAACGGACTGCAGCCCGCATCCTACAGATGAAAGAAAGATGAGGAACCATCCAATAAAATAGCCCTTCTAAAGGCTTTGCCATATCTGCCATTTATTTTATTGAGCTCTCATTTAGTACGAGAACTCTATTCGAACAAGCTCTTTTTAGAAATCTAATGCGATCAATTTTGAGCCCACCGCTCAAAATTTACAATCTATCCAGTCTAACAGTGACAAAACTACATATGTCGCCTGGACATTTTAGAATACAATTTGTTAGGGACTTATCTTATGTACACTATGTACTAGAAACATTGGTATGATAGGAGATAGAAAAATTCTACAACTTGTTAGAATTTGATGCAATTGCACAGGTGGCTTACACATTATTGGTATTTTTATTGTCCATTATTATAACTGGACTGAATTTAAAATAAGTATGGCTAGGGCGTTTCATGGCTAATGACATCACGACATCCATGGGCTGGCTTTCCGGGAAATTTTCTTCCTTTTCAACGACCAGTACCTCTCAACATGACGATATGAGAAAACTATTTTTCTCTTGTCATTATTTAATGCCATCGCACCTCTAGTACACTGCTTCCGATTGGTTGATAGAATTGAGTGTGTGTTGGGTCTAATCCCACTCACCCAGGTCTTACATTCATGTCGATAGCCCCTCAATAGGGGCGCGACATGACGACCCACTTAAATAGCGCACTACGTGCGTATAAAAGCCCGTGGGGTGTGGCAATGTTCCTTACCCCACGGGAAAATTAAATAACTACCATGTGGTAGATAAAACAGTGCTAAATGACCTTCATGTCCGAAGCACTTAAATTTAATATTCATTCATTCAGCAAGCTCATCCACAATGCGCATATCATACTCCAGGTGCATCTGAAGTTCAAGTAGTTTAACAATTCTGTTGCTCATTCTTTAGTGGATGAAGTAATGATGGATAGCAAGACTCGGGATAACATGCCCTGATACCGAACTTTACGCGACTTATATATGACTGACTGAAGTTGGATTTTTATAGTTGCCGCCGTCTACTAGAGACATATGGGCAACTTTTAAAGCTACCATGTTGGTAGCCATTTAAGGTCCCTTGGGGAGGGGTCGCTACTCCCTCCCCTCAGGCATTTAAGTGCTTAAATGCACTATAAATTAATATTGGGCGTTCTCCCGAATTACTAAAAAGCAACTATCGGGAGAAATGAAAGCCCATAGGGTGGGTAGGAATAGTACCCACCCACACCCACCCCTATCAACCAATCAGAAGTAGCGAGGGAAAATGTTTTCTCATTTCGCTAGTAATTTTGATGAGTCGGAAGCGGAAAAGGCGGAAAAGGCCCAGGTCCAGGAGTCCGGCGACACAGCAGCACACACCAGAGCACGCAAACAGCAAGACAGCACAGCAAAGGACGCAGCCCACACCTGAAACGACAAGGTCATACTAAAGGTCAAATTTAGTCCAGTTATACTAATGGACAGCCTAACATCCAATAATGTGTTAGCCACCTGTGCAATTACTCAAATATTTAAGTTGAAGAATTGTTATTTATAGTCCTATCATTCGAATAAAACTAGTACATAAGCGTACATATAATAAGTCCCTAACAAATTTTGAAATTAAAATGTCAAAGTTACATATAATAGTGTAGTCAATGGTAGGTAATTTTGGTCTTGAATTTTGTTGGAGGCGGTACCAATAAGGTCTAATTAGTCTTTTTAGGGCCACGGAAAGTTGTTCAAAGAGGGGTACTCGTAACCAAATGAGTCCCCTATTATTCAGGCAAATGACGGCAAATATGAAAATTATCATTCCTTTGCGCAGGCAGGCACCGGGGTGTAGCTTGTCGTTCCCTGCTCCAGAGGTACTCATGGGCGCTACTTGTCCAAGCCACCGCTTCATGGTGTTCCCATGCTGCGTAATTATGTTGTAGAAGTTTCTGGTGTGTTATTCAGGTGGTGTTTTGCTGCTCCGTAGTCCCTCTATTTAAGTCTCCACAGTAGTGACGCCTTCATGGCCTCTTGTGAAGACCGCCATTTTGAAGCCACGTGGCAGCCGCCATTTTCCTATGTGCCAGTCTTGTAGAATTCATACTCCAGGGTAGCTATTTTTGGTGACCCGCTGTACTCGCAGTGGTATTTCTGTCGAACTATGGTGCTTTGCACTCCTTATAGTATGTCGTACAGGTCCCTTGAAGTTCCTATGGGTGAGTTTTTTCTGTTATCACGCCTATGGACTTCAGTTATCTGCGGTCGCTGAATCACCGTCAGCCTAGTGGAGTCCGGTCCTGCCTGCTCTGTGTCCTCTGCCTGAATGATCTAACTAACTAATTGGTGTTTTAAAGTTGCCACCGTTCACTAGAAACATTTGGGCAACTTTTATATCCAGCATATCGCTGAACATTTATTTACCTTTATATTTGTGTACAGTAGTACACTTATCAATTTGGGCGTTATACCGAATTACTAAAAAGTAACTATCAGTATAAATGGAGGCCCTGAGGTAAGTAGGCAAGTCCCATCCACATCTACCCCTATCAACTTCATTGGCAGGTCAGCAGGAAGAGGCAAAGGAGGAAAAGGTCCCGGAAATTCAATTCATCGTCGTCTTGCACGCAAAGGCAGCCGCACATACAACCGGACCCAAAAACAAAGAAACACGAGGAGCCAAGGTACCACACCCTTATTATTATATTTGCAACCACATAAGACATGTATAAAGTGGAAGTGCTATACTATGTTGTGTTGTGAATTGTTTTAGTGTTATTTATTGTATTTCATTACCATTGCAACATTGTGTTGCGGGGGTCTGATAGTCCTGGATTAAGACTACCTTATATATTCTAATAGGGTCATAATGTGTGTGTGCAATGTATGCATATGTGTCTATGAGGTTGCAATCCCTTTTGATTTATTTCAATTTTAATCCAGTTTTTCTAATGGATGCCCTATACCAATTATGTGTAAGCCACCTGTGCAATTGTGTCAAGCTATATAAGTTACGAATTTCCTATCACTTATCACTATGCCCCTAAGTAAGTACATAGTGTACTATACAATCGCCACCGTCCTACCGGCAAAAATCCCTTCTCGGAGAGGGAAATTTACCCTAAGAAAAAACAAAATACCTACACTAGTTTGTCAAAGTGACTATGCAAGTTTGTTCTTGATAGGTTGTTTTTAAGTTATAAATTTGGTTGGGTGTGATCCGAAAATGCCATATTTGAGATTGATGTTTGGTTAGTCAAATGGAATTCTCTGTTACCAATCGAGTTTGAGAATTCTATATCTATTGAAACAACATTTAACATAGACAAGGACATAGAGATTTAGAAATAGAGGAGGGAAATGGGTCAACACCAGCTTCCCAGAGAGACTGATTGATTGGATTAGGCACAGAGGTATACCAGGATGTGAATGGACTTATATCATCATCAATAGGTGTTTTATAGTTGTCACCGCCCACTAGGGGCATATGGACAACTTGTATAGCCACCATTACGGTGGCCATTTTAGGTCCCTTGGGGAGGGGTCGCTACTCCCTCCCCTCAGGCATTTAAGTTTTTAAATAGGGCGTTCTCCCGAATTACTAAAAAGTAACTATCGGGAGAGATGTAAGCCCATGGGGTGGGTAGGAATAGTACCTACACACACCCACCCCTAACAACCAATCGGTAGCATTCAGTGGTAGCGAGGGAAAATGTTTTCTCATTTCGCTAGTAATTTGGTGAGTCGGACAAGGAAAAGGCGGAAAAGGCCCAGGTCCAGGAGGCCGTCGACACAGCAGCACACACCAGAGCACGCAAACAGCAAGACAGCACAGCAAAGGACGCAGTCCACACCTGAAACGACAAGGTCATACTAAAGGTCAAATTCAGTCCAGTTGTATTAATGGACAGCTTAACATCCAATAATGTGTTAGCCACCTGTGCAATTACTCAAATATTTAAGTTGAAGATTTGTTATTTATAGTCCTATCATTCGAATAAAACTAGTACATAAGCGTACATATTATAAGACCCTAACAATTTAGTAAATTAAAAATGTCTAAGCGACATATAATAGTGTAGTCAATGGTAGGTAATTTTGGTCTTGAATTTTGTTGGAGGCGGTACCAATAAGGTCGAATTAGTCTTTTAAGGGCCACGGAAAGTTGTTCAAAGAGGGGTACTCGTAACCAAATGAGCCCCTTTTTATGGCAGTGATTGAAATGAGCCCCTAGTAGGGCTCATGTTGAACATAGGAGAACCTCCCACGCTCACACTCCAGCTCCACCAATTGATGCGCTGTCTTGGGCTCGTCTCTCCGTATTGACGGAAAGTCAATATGATGGCATCCAGCTAGATGCTCAGCTGCATCCAGTAGGTGGGACAGAGGTCTCCCTAGGTACGGTGCTAGGTAATGTCGCTTCAGGATAGTACAAGCGAATTGCCACTGTTGGTCGTTTGGGGGATGACTGCACAACGCACGGTATCCAATGTACGATACTGCTGATATAAATCCTGCAGCCTTTCGCTTGTCTGTAATAAGATGCTGCAGCCCAAGGTCGTTGCACATTCTTCCCTTTAACTCTTCTTTGGCTTTTCTTGGCATCCTAGTTGTTCTTGCTGGCACTTCGCAAGCGCCCTCTGTAGTTGTAGTAGTAGTGGTGGTGGTAGTGGCTCCCCTTGGTTCCTCTTCTTCCAGGCTCACTGCAGGGCCTGGAAATTTAGGTATAGGGGTGGAGGATAATGGCATAATCCTCCCCCCTTTTTCCCCTTCCCTTTTCCTTTTTTTGTAGGGGCTGGTTGTGGTGGTGGTGGTGGCGGCTGTTCTGGTGATGCAATTTGAATAGGCGACGTAGCCACATTCTCAGTTGGTGTCCCAGTCGCTCTAAGTAGCAACAGAATTTGCTGAGTTAAAACCGCCATTTGGTCTTTTAATTGCTGAATTTCCTGTGTGGGCTGCTCCAGATTTGACTCAGCATTGGTCTGGGTTCCCTTTGTAATAGGTCTTTCAGCTACAGGGGTGGGTGGACGGCGTGGTTGTCCGGTTTCCCGCCTTCGCCGTCTGCCATCTTTACCTCTATACTTTGGATTCCCTGTAGATTCCTTAAGTATTTTAGGTTTTTCCCAGGTTAGCAGTACAGTTGTTCTATTAACCGCTGCTCGAAGACTCCATTTAGTAGCCTGCTTGTGCCCAAGGCTGGATAGTGCACTCAGGGCAGCTTCTGGGATTATGTCCATCGCTAGTATTGCTTGTGCATTCATTGTGCTCCGATGTGTCTCGTGCCACGTTTACTGCGACTCAAGCAAGCAAGCAAGTTGGGTTTTTTATAGTTGCTGCCGTCCACAAAGGGACATATGAGCAACTTTTATATCCAGCATATCGCTGGACATTTATTTGTCTTTATCTATGTGTACAATTGTACACTTATCAATAAGGGCGTTATACCGAATTACTTATTAGTAACTATCGGTATAAATGGAAGCCCCGGGGCAGGTAGGCAAGTCCCATCCACACCTATCCCCATCAACTTGGTCGGCGGACAATCAGGAAGAGGCAAAGGCGGAAGAGGTCTCGGGAATTAAATTCATCATCGTCTTGCACGCAGGGGCAGCCGAACGCACAACCGGACCCAAAAACAAACAAACCCGAGGAGCTCAAAAAGTACCACACCCTTATTATATTTGCAACCCCATAAGACATGTATAAAAGTGGAAGTGCTATATAATGTTGTGTTGTGTGTCGTTTTAATGTTATTTATTGTATTACATTACTATTGCAACATTGTGTTGCGGGGGTCTGATAGTCCTGGATTAAGACTACCTTATATATTCTACTAGGGTCATACTGAGTGTGTGCAATGTATGCATATGTGTCTATGAGGTTGCAATCCCTTTTGATTGATTTCAAATTTAATCCAGTTTTTCTAATGGATGCCCTATACCAATTTTGTGTAAGCCACCTGTGCAATTGTGCCGAGCTATATAAGTTACGAATTTCCTATCACTTATCACTATGCCCCTAGGTAAGTACATAGTGTACTATACAATCACCACCATCCTATCGGTGAAATCCCTTCTAAAAGAGGGAAGTTCACCCTAAGAAAAAAAAAACAAAATACCTACACTATTGAGTCAGAGTGACTTTAAAAGTTTGTTCTCGATAGGCTGTTTTAAGTTGTGAATTTGGTTGGGTGTGATCCGAAAATGCCATATTTGAGATTGATGTTTGGTCAGCCAAATAGAA